>LTAE01002085.1:34157-47265 GCA_001647135.1 Pontederia paniculata | reverse complement strand
ATGACAAAAATTCTCTATTTGATCTTCATGCCTATACTGACTCTGACTTTGCTGGATGTACTGTAGATAGAAAGAGCATTAGTGGTATATGTTATTTTCTTGGGAGCTCATTAGTATCTTGGGCCAGCAAGAAACAAAACTCAATTGCACTCTCTACAGCCGAAGCTGAGTATATAGTTGTTGGAAGTTGTTGTGCTCAACTGTTGTGGATGAAACAACAACTTCTAGATTATGACATAGCATGTGAAACTATACCATTGAAATGTGATAATACAAGTGCTATAGAAATGAATAAAAATCATGTGCAACATTCTAGGACTAAGCACACTGACCTAAAATATCATTTCATTAGAGAACATGTATCACTCAAAATCATCTCTATAGAATATGTTCCAAGTGAAAAACAGTTAGCTGACATATTTACAAAGCCCTCGGGGAGAGATAGGTTCGATATGTTAAAAGGAGAAATTGGAATGTTAGACTTAGGAACTTAACCTATTGATGACTTGCCTGTGTGAGTATCACTGATTAATAAAGTTAAAAATTAATTGTGTTGCACAACACATACTTTTTAAAAAAAAATGAAACTATGTAAGACACTAAGTTTTGAGTGATAAAATGGTTAAGTATTAGTTTGGTCACAAGTCTTTGGACGACCACTCCTTATAATTCGGGCGTCCGAAATATATAGTTGATAACTAGTATCCTATGTAGCGGACACCCATTGAAAACTTCGGGCGATCAATCCAAATATCCTACCAAAGACCGATCGACCGTTGTACAAACTAAGGGTGTCCTATGTTTTGAACGTCTTACCATGCTTAGTACTTTGGACGTCCATTGTCCTTACTCAGACGACCGAAGTTGTTTCATGACTTATGATCAGTTCAAGCAAAGGTCATCCATTGAAATCATAGGACGACCACTGCGATCATGACATAACATCCCTCTCTACTTTGGTCGACCTATCATTTATTTCGGGCGACCGATGTTGCAAACACTATATATATATAGTGTGGTCACCCCTACTCGTCATTCTATTTGGAATCTACTCAAAGGGCGACTCTTCGTGTTCTTCCGTCTTCTTCCCTCCGAGTGTCGTTCAAATCTCCTGCAATCCCTAGCAAACTCGAAGCGATCAAGACTTTCACAGACGAAGATTCAACCACCTAGGTAAACCTAAAACATCATATCTATACTTCATGAAATTCAAATTCTAGGTTTTTACCATCTAACTTCTAACTAGGTTTAAAGTTTGTTCTAAATGCTATTCATTCTTTACAGAATCAAATCACTTCGTAATTCTTTCACTACAATTTCCTGCCATCTTGAAACCTTGTGTTCTTCCTGGTCTATTAGAGTCATGTCACCCATTAAGAAAATCGCTAAGAAACAAAGACTTGTAAAAAGAGCACAAATAGAAGAACAATTAAATGAACCATTCTCCTCCATTCCACAAGAATCAGTTAGCACGGCAGAACCCCCTTTCAATGAGAATCAAACAACAGACAACCCCCCTTCAACCGACCCAGTTTTTAGTCACCGCTGGTACATTAGTGAGTTGGTTCAAAATCAATACTTAATTCTCTATTATGAACATCTCTTAGTTGAACCATACCATTCTATTGACTGGGAAAGTCTTCAACTCTCTTATCTAAAAGAAACCTTTGAACAATGTGACTAGATCAAATTTCTTGATCTTGATGTGGCAGTCCATCCCCATATTGTAAAATATTTTTATGCAAATTTAACCTACGATGACACGTATCAAGAAATCAAAACATATTTGCATGGCAAACACTTCTCCATGACAGAATCTAAGTTGAATGAGATTCTTGACACTCCCGATTTCCCACACATAAAACTTGCTCCAATGCATTAGCCTCACACCACCTACACTCAGAATCAAGATGCACTAGCTGTAAGTGGAGGAAGAACATATATCTTTGTCTAAGGATCATTTCACAAGTTTCTATCTCTTGTCATGAATGTTGTCCACCACATAATCACACATGTAATCCTTCCTAGAGTTGGTCACTACACATGAGTAAACCTCCTTGATCTGGCTATCCTTGCACATCTGGTAGATCCTGCAGCCCCTAGGATCTCACTTAGAAATCTGATCATGTATCAATTAATTAAAACCAAAGAGAAAGTACACTCTAAATGGACTAAGGGTACTCGCTTATACTTTGGAAATCTTATCACCTTCATGGTTCACAAAATCCTTAGATTTCGGTTTGCTGATAATGAAGAAGTCCTCCACCCTGCAAAAAATGACAAGATCTCCTTCACTACCCTGACCAGAAAAGGACTCACCAAGGTCACTTCCCAAAACACTGATTTCTCATCTGCCTCCGAGTTATCAGGATACTATGTGTCAGCCATCTGAAGCTCCCAGAGATCACTCTACAGCTGAAGTTCCTGAGCAGACTCATTAGCCACTTAGGACTCCCTCCACTGTAGCTGGCACCTCCACATTCTCAGCTAGCCACATGGCCTCCAAGTAAGGTGTGTTTGACACCTTAGCGTTTTTTAGCATTTTTTTCTCTCAAATGCTTGGGAACCAAGCGTTCTACCCTCACAAAATAATTAGCGACAGTTAAATTCTTGCCAAACAATGCCGCAGAGTAGATTGGACTTCCCTGTGCATCAAAGTGGACATCATGCCAACTCAACTTAGCACAATGTCTACTCAACTGAGTCAGGCTCTTAAACTACTGAAGAAGGTTGAAGAAGGGCAGCTTGAGAGTAATGAAATCAGCAAACAAGTTGTTGTTCATCACAATCTAGCTTGTAGCCATTGGGATGTCATGGATGGGTTCATGAAGGCAACAGGGTATTGATCCCTATGCAGAACCCTTTTTTATAATTTCAAAGGGGGAGAAAACAATCAGAGGAGTGAAGTAACCCCAGGAAGGGAAGAGAACAATAACAATCAGAGGACTGCACCCCCAAAAGAGGAGACACTTGAACCCTTTGTAGAAGAGGTTCACGAGGAGGGCAATAGGGAGCTCATTGAAGAAGAAGCTCAGGGTGAAGCTCAGGATCATGAGGCTCAGAGAGATCAAGAGAAGAAAATGGACTTTAGGAACCTGATGCTAATCCTCAAGATCAAAGGAAAGCTGTTGAAAGAGAGGAAATTGTTGATCAACATATTGATCTTCAAAGTGTAGAAGCTGATCAAGAAAGAAACCCTGCACAAGAAGAAGCTGGCCAAACAACCATTGAGATGCAAGTTGGCCAAGCAATCATTGAGATGCAAGCTGGACAATGTACTACTGATGCAGCAATTGAACAGAAGACGAATTTCAAGAGCTATTTGTTGAACAAGAGAATGAGATTAACACTCTGTTGACAGATGCAGTGAAGAGAATTCTAGAGGAAACAACAAATGCTATTAAGGATATAGTTGGAAGTTCAACACATCATCCCTCTGAAAAGAAGTTTGGAAAAAGCTTCAGGAGGAAGAAGAATAAGGACCAAGAGCAATAGATAGATAGACTTGTGTATACAAACTAAATCTGTGTTGTAGACAAGTTATGTGTATGAAAACACTTTGAGTCTGAATGACTTTAATGTATGATATTTTCTATGTATGATATTCTATATGTTAGAAATGAAATGAAAGTGTTTTTGGATTTGTCTTGCAAAGATAATTTATGAAGTATGCTTCTCAATGATAAGTGCTAAAATAAACTGCAAAGTATTTTTTATGTCTTAAATAAATGCATGAGTTAAGGGGGAAATTGCTTGAAAATAAGAGATATATGATTAAGGGGGTAGCATTTATGGTTAGTTAAATTTCTATATGATGTTTTTGTTTAAAACTAATCCTAAGTTCACTCCTCATAAATTTGTAATCATCAAAAAGGGGGAGATTGTTGAATGTAGGATCCCAAAATTATTTTGATGATCACAAATTTGTGAGGAAAGTTTAGATGTACTAATCTTAGATGTATCTGTGAAAGATAGAATTTTTGTGTTCAGTCAGTAATAGGTCGACCAAAGTCAAGAAGTGGACGACCTATGTACAGATAAGACGAGAAGAAAAATCCTATGTGTGAAATGGTCGTCCTAAGGACGCAAAAAGGTCAACTGAAGTAAAGAAAAGAGACTAAAGAAATAGAGCTAAGTACTGAGCGATCGACCGAGAAGGAACTATGGGCGATCGAGGTATTCCTATTAAGAACAGGGGTCGTCCGAAAGCTTTAGAGTTAAGGCACTAGATGACCAAAGGAATGACGAGCAGAAAGAAAGGTCGTGCAAAGTTGAATAGCAGACGACCGAAGTACTCAGGGTGAAGAAAAGAGATCGTCCGAGAGCTTTGGAGTTAAAGTGAAGGAATGAAAGGTCATCTGAAGTTGAAGTGAAAGGTCGTCCGAAGTTGAAGTGAAAGGTCATCCGAAGTTGAAGAGCGGACGACTGGAAGAACATCAGAGTTGAAGTGAAGGAATGAAAGGTCGTCTAAGTTGAAGAGCGGACGACCGAAAGACTCCAGACGAAAAGATAGGTTGTCCGAGAGCTTTGAAGTTAAAGCAGTGGGCGAATGAAAGAGTGTCAAAATTGAAGAGAATAAATGAAAGGTCGTTCGAAGAATCAGTGGATGACCGAAGTAATTCACATGAAGACAGCGGATGTCCGAGAGCTTATGAGTCAAAGCAGCGGACGACCAGTGAACCTGACAAAAGAATGAAAGGTCGTCCAAAGAATCTGAGAGATGTCAAAGGGTCCGAAGAAAATCAGAGAACATTCGAAGAATATCAGAGGACGCTCGAGGAATGAGCGGACGACCGAAGTACTGAGTGAAGTGGAAAAGGACGTCCGAGGGATTCAGGGAGAATCAAGGAACGATCAGAGAAGAATGGAAGTACTAAGTTCAAGTCAAGATTGTACGACCGAAGGATTGGTGTGAAATTAGCAGGCGACCAAAGGAGCTTGACAAGAGAATTCAACTGAAGTAAAGGTCGACCGTAGGATTGGTGTGCAATTAGTGGACGACCAGAGAATGGTTGAAGAACTAAGTACAAGTCAAGATCAGGCGACCAAAGGATTGGTGTGCAATCAGCGAGCGACCGAAGGAGTTTGACGAAGGAACAAAGGCTAAAGCTCAGAACTACGGACGTCCGAGGTGAACGGTGGACGACCGAAGTACCAGACAGCAGTTCAATGGATAACTTCACCAAAGCAGCGGTCGACCGGAGTAGAGGAAGCAGACGACCGAGGAGTAGGTGAAGAGTATTGTACTTGCATTAACGGCTAGTTTTCTATGAGAGAAATTAGGCCGTTTGTGCAAGAGTATAATGTAATCTCAAGAGTCTTAGGAAGTAACTTTGGCAAATTGATTAGCAAACTTGAGAGCTTGAGTGAAAAACCTTAGTTCCTCCTTCTGAGCATTCGAGTGACGAATCCAGAATAGAAGGAAGTAAAGTGTGTGTTCAAGAGTGAAAACATTTGTAAGAGGTTTTCTCCTTGCCCTCGTAAGCATGAAAGGAGAATAAGTTGTAAGGGAGCCTTCGCCCTTGAAGAAGGAGTTTAGTGATCTCTGGAGGTCTCGATTTTGAGAAGACCGGAGCGGGAACATAGGCCAGGAGTTTAGCCGAAGCTCGTCAACAAATATGTTTGTATTTTTTGTTCTTCCTTCCTGTGCATTTGTTTACTGTTTTTAATCTGTGACAATTTCTGCTGCATAAATGAAATTCAACGTAAAAGTTTTAATACACCAATTCACCTCACCCCTCTCTCTTGATGCCATTCAAATCCTACATACTTGACTCACTATTTAGTTCGAAACTCCAATTTAGAACATAGAAATAATTCAGAAAAGTAAGCTCGTGGGGTATTCATCACCTGGTGTCCTAAGGTCGTCTGGTTTGGGAGTCATAGGCCGAAAGCCCGCTAGAGGACTTTCTTGTGGAACCCTATTTGGAGAATAGAATTGTTGAAAATCAAATTGGCATAATCTAAATTCATTGTATAATCCCTTAAGCTCATGTGATACTTAGGTTTTCAGCATTAATGCTATTGTGAGATAGATTTCACATCTTTGTTTGTAGAGTTGGAGGAGAAAGAATTTAAATTTATTTAAGTGTTAGAAAGTCGATAGGGTAGGGATTATTGGATATGTGGTGAGATAATGCGGAAGTGATTGTGAACAAGATTAGAAAAAGGGAAAATATTGGCTAGTTATATCCAAGCAATGAAGGATTTATTTTATTTCTTGAGGTGTCCTTATTTGTTGCTTGAGGACAAGCAAACGTTCAAATGTCGAGGAGCTTGATACATGCAAAAAGTGTCATGCATTTCATAGCAATTATCATATCATTTTAAGCATTTCATGCATATTTTATGTTCTTTAAACATTGAAATTGCACAAAGAGTTGGTATCTATTGAAAATTTGGCTTTCGTGTTTTACAGGTGGAAAAGGAGACCATTTTGGCACCTCAGCTAGCTCACGACCGTGAAGGACATCTAATAGTCGCTAGAGAACACTGCGATCATCATCGACAATCTCACAGTTACAATCATGATCTTCATAGTGCTACAAAAAGCCATCCAAACTCATCAAGGATCGTCATGGGCGTGAAGGGGTACTTAACGGCCAGTACAGAAGCACAACCCACAGCACCCATGAGCATAATGGGAGTGATGGAAATTCTCACAGCCACAAAGGAGATGAAATACACATCGCACAACACATCTTCACGAGCGTTAAGATGGCATCGGTACCGTGATGATAAAGGTTCCCTCTTGATTAACAGGTTCCCTAGATCGATGACGTGCACTCTCCAAACCCTAGTCATTGCATCCCATATGTTATAAATACCTTATAGGGTTCTTTGGAGAGAGGAGAGGACGAAGGTTTTGGTCGACTTTATCATGGAGAAGAGTGAAATGTTGCCGGATTTACAAGGGAAATCGAGAGACACTTGCGATGACGACATCTTCTATTTATAATCTCTTGTCTTAATGATGTATTCTGAAAAGTTTGTATTTTGTATCGCTCCTCTGATGAAGTAAATTATTTAGCGTTGTGCATGTCGAACATCTAACTGTGGATCTATCTTAGTACTTTATTATATGGAACAAAGTTTGATAGTATTCATGTTGTAAGTAATGCTTTTCTAAATGTCTTGATTTTTTATGTGCTTGATGTGTTTTCCGAGAGGAAGGATCTTCCATATTTGTTATCTTGCTTTAGAACTGATCTAGTCCTATGCATGAATACCGTAGTTTAGGAGAAATCCAAAGATCTCTAAATTGTGTAGTTATCTAAGAGAAATCAAAAGAGATCTTAGATTCACCTGGAATCATTCTTAATGCATTAGGTCTGATAATATGCAAGGTTAAAAACTAAAGGGTTAGTCTTCTTATATTTAGGACATAATAGTCAACTCAAATATGAAACATTGGTAAGTTGAGACTAGATAGATTCATTCACTATGTTAGATGTTCCATCCAACTTTTAGGTCTAGATGATCCTTAGTTATGGTGGTGTAGACATGACACTACCCTATCTATCTCCTTGAGTTTATTGCCACCAACCATTGCCTGTAATCATTATTTTATCTTTTATTTTCGTTTATCAACTAGTTCTTTAACCAACTATTTTATCAAACCCCCTTAATTCTTATTGGGTCGACGTTATGATATTTCTAAGTCCTCGTGGGATTGACACTTCTCATCATTTTATTACTTGTGTGGCTAATATACTTGCTAATAAGTGTGTACATATTTGTTGCATAATGTATACTTCAGTAGGTGTGATTGTCATTAATGAAGGTTGAGCTAGTGGGGCCTCATATGGTGGTCATTCATGTTGTGCTTCATGTTGGGAAGGTGAAGGACCAAGACCTAGTCCAAACCCACGTGTCTAGTGGTTGTAACTCTTCACCATTGGAGGTTGTCATCGATTGCTCTAGTGTTACGACTTTGAGCAAGAGTGGTTTCTCCTGACTTAAGGATTTTACTCTCCGCTTCACCATCTTGTGTGTAGTCAATTTCTTCCTTGGGTTGGTTCGATAAGGTTGTGGAGGTGACATGAGGTTCATTGATAGTGGTACCTGATTTTAAATAGATTCAAACTGCTCAAACAAGGGTGGGAATGTTGTTGTTGGTTGTGCTTCTGAAGGAGATGATTGCTTTAGAATCTACTCTACAAAATGTTGTAGTTTCACTTGCAAGGGATGGACTTGAAAAGGTTTAGACTTTCTGGTTTTTGGTTTTATTCTTGGTGGCTTCAATGGGTATGGTTTTTTTGAAATTTGTGCCCCTTGAGGTGGCAATTGCTTAGATGGGGCAAACTTTTTGCTCAAGGCCATGGTTAGGAGGGTCAATCAATGTAGGTCCTTTCTTCCTTTTTAGCTATGGCCTCCAAGTCCTTCCAGTAGCTTAACCTCTAATGGACAAATTATGGCCAGAGGGTTGTGGGATCAAGGAATTGTGGGCAATGGTTGAAGGAGAGATGAATCATTAGTGGGTTTCTAGGGCACGAAGTTGGCGATCTTGGGCTTGGAGGAGATGGTGGTCAAGTAATGGTGTCTCAAAGGTGAGAGAAGGTCGCGAGTGAAATTTTAGGCGGGTGCCCAGAATTGAAAGAGTTATTCTAGAAGGAAGCTCTAGGTGTCACCACATGTCACAAGTTTTGTCTTGCTTGATATTAACCCTTCACACAGTCACAACCTTGCAATGTTGCATCACAGATTTTCAATTTTACTAATGAATATTGGAAGGTATTTTTTCCTACAAAAGAGAGAAACGAAAACATTGTGATTAGTTAATCTATGTTGTCTCCTAATTCGAGTCATCATTTTAAGTCCTTGACTAAAATTTTTCAAGTTTTCAATTTGAGGCAATTAGAGTTTTTAGCTCCAAAGTGTTTTTCTCAATGGTGGTGATTCCTAGCTAATTTCATTTTGTCTATTCACCTTAAAGGTGAAGTCTTGTTATGATTGAAATACCATTAGTCCATGGTGATGCACTTTTTGCACAATAAATAAGTCAGGTCTCCTAAATCTCATCTTACCAAGTGTAATTTCAAATTGAAAAGTAAGACTTGATCTCTAATCCTAAAAGATCTATTTAGAATGCACTTACAAAGTCAAGCACTCGCCTTATTTTTTTTCATTTTCATAGGACAATAGTCTTAACTCTTCCAACTCAATGTTTTTAACATTCCTCTTTCACTCTACATTGACCATGTATTGAGCACTTAACAGCCTAATAAGTTTTGTACTCCAATTCCATGATTAGGTGGCAAGACTTTCCATACACTAGTCTATATTGTTATGTTCCAAATGTTGTTTTGTAGGTTTTCATGCATGCCCATAAATTTTAATTTGGTAGATAATATTTTCAAGATCTGGAGACAACCTTCTCTAAAATGATTTTAATCTACTATTGGAAATATTTGCTTATCCACTAGTTTGTGAGTGATAGGATGTTACAATCCTATGATGAATCTCATATTTCTTTAGCATGTTTTTAATTTGATTTTCTACGAAATGCATGCCTCCATCACAAATGATTACTTTACTTTGTTGAACATCCTTTAGACTGAATATAAAGCAGATAGTTGATATAAGCTCGATCCACTTAGAAACATAATCTACAAAAACTATAATGTATTTATACTTTACAAAATTTTGGAAGGGTCCCCATATAACCGTTTTTTCATGCATCAAACAATTATACTTCTAATATTTCATCCTAAGGCATTTCAGTCCTACTTGAAATATTCCCTATTCTTTGGCATCTATCATAGCCACTTACATAGGAATTTGCATCCTTAAAAGTGTGTTGGCCAATAATATAGTGCTTGTAAAAGTTTATATGTCCTTTATATTCCCCCATTACCGCCATAAAAAGATTCATGGAAACTATCAATAATTTTCCTACCTCATGTTCAGGAACATACTTTATAAATTGTCCATCTATACAATTTTTAAATAACATTAAATCATCTCAATAATAGTGCTTTAATTCAAAGATTGGCATTCCTTTGGGCACTCACAACAAGATAATTTGCTATATTAGCTTGATATATTAGCATACCAAGGAGTTTCCTAATTTATAATTGCTAGTAGGAAGTCATCAGACAAACTGTCATTTATCAGGTAGTGTACAATCTTGCATTTGTTGTGTTAATCTTGAGAGATAATTTGCAATTAAGTTCTCAACACTCTTTTTATCTCTAATTTCCATGTCAAACTCTTGTAATAACTGCACTCATCTTGTCAGCTTTGGTTTGAAATTTTCCATTTGGAGGAGGTGTTTAATTTCCTTATGATCAGCGCACACAATTACCTTGAATTGAACTAGGTAAGGCCTAAACTTTTCAGTGGGCAAAATATAGTTAGCATCTTCTTTTTAATAGTTGTGTCATTATGTTGAGCAAGGTCTAGGGCTTTTACTTGCATACTAAATCAGTCTTTTCTATCCCAAAACTACTCCTACTCTATGGTCATTTGTATCACACATTATCTCAATAGAAATAGTCCAGTCAGGGGCTTGCATTATAGATGCTGAAATTAATGCTGACTTTAGCTTGTTGAATGCTTCCGAACATTTATTTGTTAAAATTAAATCAGCATCCTTATATAGAAGGTACGTTTAATAATTTTTGAAATGTCCTAAATAAATCTTCTATAAAAATTTGCATGGCCTAGGAAGCTCCATATCCCTTCACGTTGACTACTGGTGGTAGTCATTCTATCACTTCAATCTTTACCTTGTAAATTTATATTCCTTTTGTTGGATACATATGGCATAATACGACTTCTTGGTTGATCATGAAGTGGTATTTCTCTTAATTCAAAACCAAATTGACATGTTCTCACTTTTGCAACATCTTCTTAAAGTCTTCTAGGTAGCAAGAAAATGAAGACTCAAGATTGAAAAATCATTCATGAATACTTCCATTATACCTTCAATGAAGTTAGAAAATATGGATATCATGCATTTTTGAAAAGTAGTTGGTGCATTATATAGACCAAAAGGTATTCTTCTATATGCAAATGTGCCATATGAGGATATAAAGGTGGACTTTTCTTGATCGGTTGGATGTATAGTGATTTGGATAAAATAAAAATAGTCATCAAGATAGCAGAAGTGATCATGATTGGCAAGCCTCTCCAACATATTATTGGATAATGGAAAATGGTCTTTCATAGTTACCTTGTTCATTTTTTTTAATCCACCCACATTCTCCAACTTGTGATAGTTCTAGATGGAATTAAGTTACCTTTGTCATTTTCTACTATAAACATTCCTCCCTTTTTAGGAACAACTTGGATATGGCTCACTCATTTATTGTTTGAAATAGGATAAATCAAAATTGCATTAGGAGTAAGAACACCCCTTTTTACTACCTCTTTCAAATTAAGATAAAATATTCTACGTCCTTCAATTTATGGCTTAGAGTTTTCTTCTTGTGGAATTATGCGCAACTAGAGGGAAGAGTTGATACCATTTATATCATTAATGGCATAGACAATACTTTTTTATGTGCTCTATTTACATGTATAGGAGTTTGTTCACTTGAAAGGGTTAAGCTTACAGTGATGGGATAGGTAGAATTTGGGCCCAAGAATTCATATTTGAGAGTAGAATGGAGGCGTTTCATCTCTATCTGTGATTCTCCCTAGGTTTCAGAAAGATCAGTTTTATCTATTAAATCATGCTCAAATAGACCATCTTGGTTGTATGGAAGAATATGACTGATAAATGAATCACAACCTAACAATTCTTTTGTATAATTTTCCAATAATTTCTAATACACATTGACTTATGGATCACTAGACTCATCAGAGGTCAGGCAAGACATGTTTGCAAAGGGTTTTGAATTTGGATCACAACGGAAACTTCATGAACAACCTCTTCAATAAGATCATAATCCTCATACATGTTCCTATATGATGGGTTCTTAATAGCTTGTGTAAGATTGAAATCAATCTTATTTTCATTAATTTGGAATGAATGTTTGACATTCTTCACATCTACCACTAACCCAAGAAAAAATGGCCTACTCAATATTAGAGGAGTAAAATGATCATCTTTCACGTCCGGAACAACAAAATCCACAAGAATAAAAAATTTTCCCACTCTTATTTTCATATCCTATAGAATTTTTCTTGGTAGCTTGATTGAGCAAACTACAAAATTGTATTGGTGGGCTTAGGTTTTCCAACATTTAATCTGTCACATATGGATAAGAGTGTGACATTAATATTTTCTCCTAAGTCACATAGAGCTCTCTAGACTTGCAAGTGATATATATCACAAAGAATAGAGAAACTCCTTAAATCTTTCAAGTTAGGTGGAAATTTATTAAGAATAACAATATTGGCATTCTCTATGATGATACAGTTTCATACACATCCAACCTTCACTTCTTAGATGATAATTGCTCATTTAGTCATGTTTTCTAGGGTATATTAAGTATAATTTACATACATTTCATAAATATAATCATGCATATTTCATATTTTATTTATCTTTTCTTATTTAAGAGTCAACATCTACATAATGTGTATTTTCTATATGTCCAGGGACTGTTGGATGCATGGCGGAGGAAAGATCAAAAGAACCGAGGAAAATTGATTCGTCACGGGCCGTGATATCCTTACATCACGACCGTGATGCTCTAGTCACGGGCCGTGACAACATGCAAAGGCGTGATATGCTTCGGTCACGGCCGTGATGCTTTGTCACGGGCCATGACATTACATGATGAAGAACGTACCTTCGGTCATGGCCGTGATTCCCAGATCACGGGCCGTGACGACTTGAGTTGTTGGAACGGTAACGACCAGGTCGCGGGCGTGACGCTTGATTATCACGGCCGTGACATTATTGTCACGGGCCGTGACTTGGTCGCCATCATTCGGTCACAGCCGTGACACATCTGTCACGGGCTGTGACAACTCTAGGAGTTGACCATCGTTCGGTCATGGCCGTGACACATTTGTCACAGGTCGTGACAGTTTACGGGAATTTGTATTAAAATATATTTTTTAAGGGATTTTTCGACGGTTCTGATCTCCTATCAACCCTACTCTAGTCCTAGATGAATTCTATCATCCCAAGGCCTCTCCATCCCTATAAATA
>LTAE01002085.1:0-34081 GCA_001647135.1 Pontederia paniculata | reverse complement strand
GATTATCTTATTAGATTTGATTTAGTAGATGCATCCTGGATATGACATCTTAATTTTAGTAAAACTTAATTCTCTTGAGAAAGATTAAAAACCTAACTTGATTTATTAAAACTCAGATTCCTCTTATTTATTCATCCAAGTCCAGTGCTCAAGTCATCATTCTGACACTTAATTGTTATATCTTTACCATTATTAATTTTTTATTATTTTAATCAATAAACTCTTCAAAACCAATGTACCCCTCTTATTAAAATATTATGTTAGATATTGATAGAATAAATTTCTCGTGGAATCGATACTCTATTCACTTACTTTATTACTTGATATGACTAGTGCGCTTGCTAGCAATTTTGTATGTATAATTAGCACGCACCATTAGACAATATATATTTCAAGAACTTTGGATATGTCGGCATTTGTTGAAGAGCTTCTACAGAGGATATATTGATATGAAGTTTTTTCAGTACTGAATTATTGTTAATGCTAAGATTTTACATTCTCTAAGAAAATAGCAACACTTGTTGTAGTGCAAGAGGCTTAAAGGTTGTTTGAACTTTATCCTTATCTAAAATTGAATCCTAAGGTTGTGCTTCGCTGACTACAAGGATGTAAACTTCTTCAAGAGTTGTTTAAACTTGCTAATCTGATGTATGTGCATTCATTATATCAATTGAATCGCCTTCATGCATAGGTTGCAGTTGATGATTGATGATAGATGTTTCCCTTCCTAGAAGGTTCTTTCCACTCCTTAAGACTACAACTTGAGCACTTTTGGGTTTGGCTCAGGTTGTCCATGTAAAGTGGACGAATATTTTTTTGCGGATGAATTAACCCGTAAAAGCAAGTTGGCTTTCCAAAAGTTTGTTGTGATAGAAAGTTGGTCAATTTTGTTGTTGCCTTGCTTCATATACTTTTCGTGTTTCTTCACCATTGCCTCAATCATGTATCTCTCATGGACTTGGAAGATTCTAGTCTTGGTAACATAAATGCAAGTTGATGAATTGGCCTAGGTAGAATTCTATGTTGTCAATTCTGATTTTGATTAACTGCATTCTGATAATGATTTCCTTCTACGAAAAGAATGGATAGTTTTTTTATTTTTTAGAAGTGTAAGATTCTAGTGGAGATTTCATAAACAGTCACTTGGTCAATCTAATGTTCATGTTGCTGAACTAGAAGGTTGCAAGTTTTTTATGCCTAAGATTTTCACATACATCATATCTTAATTAAGGCATTCCAACTAATGCATGCAAAAAGAGTCATGCATTTCAATAGTTTAATCTATCATTTTGCACGTTTTACGTGTGTGTTTCATGTTCATTTGGCTTTAAATTGCATGAAGAGTCGGTGATCTACTAATTTTTTTGGTTTTCTCTTGTTGTAGGTGGAGATGGAGAGAATTTTGATTGAAATCGTAGCAGTCAGCAACTTCACAACCGCTACAGAATGACCTAACTATCATCAACAACTTCATGACTGCAAAGGATATCATCACAGGCGCTACAGAGATACGCAAGTTGCAACATCACGAGACTTAATGGGCGGATGACTTCTCTCACGGCCGCTACATCGTATTTACGAGACTTAACTCAACAGCCACAGAGAATCTTTCATGTATTATCTCCAAACCCTAACCCTTAAGTGAGGAAAGTTATAAATAGGCTAAAGGGGTCTTTGGAGAGGGGATCACGAAGGCTTTGGACGAGTTATACTACCAAAGAGAAGTAGAGGCCGCCGATCTTGCACGAAAAATTGACAGATGCCACCCACGATTTGAGATTTATATTTGCATTTCCTAATTCTCTTATGATGAATTCCAAATGTTATCTGATGTTTATTTCTTCTATTATGAAGTGACTTGATCTAGGGTTGTACAAAGTCGAACCCCTGACTTTGGATCTTTTCTATTATATTTATTAGTTGGAACTTTCTTATAATATTTATGTTATTCTCAATGCTTTTCTGATCTCTAGTTATCTTGCACGATTGATATGCTATCCGAGAGGAAGATTCATTTATTCTCTTGCTTCAGAATCGATCTAGTACTACCCTTTGCATGAATATAACGAGTTAGAAGAAATTGAAAGAGCCTTAACTTGTGTAGGCATCTAAGAGAAATCAAGAGAGATCTTAGATTTTTAGGAACTCACATAATGCATTGTGTCTAGTATCAAGCTCAACTAAAAACCGAAAGGGTTAGTTTACGCATGTTTATGACATAATAGACAACTCAAAGCTGAAACATTGGTGAGCTAATACTAGATTAATTATGCTCCACTTTATTGGTCATTCCATACCATCTTTAGGTATAGGAAGATCCTTAGTTACAGTTGTGTAGATGAGGTATTGCCCTACATCTTTGTCTAGTTTGATTGTTATCTATCCAATTGTCTATGATCACCCTTCTATTTTTTCTATTCTTTTCTTTTTAACTTTTGCATCTGAATCATGTTATACCCTTCTCAATTTCTGATTAGATTTAGACAGTGATATTACTTGTCCTCGTGGGATTGATACTCCTCATCACTTTATTACTTGCACGGCTACTTGCTATTAGTGTGTTACGTAATTGTCGCATTAGCAACCATGGGAATGACAAATTCAACTTTCCAAGTGCTTTTGAACAACTTCTACAACCTTGGATAAGATGACACTGGAGTCTCCAATCACTTGCTTCTTTCCTAGTTTTCTAGCTCTCTCATGTTTCAAATACTAATGATTCTTAGCTAAGGTCTCAATCAGTTTGTAGGCCTCATTAATGTTAATGATAGCAACAACTCCTCTTGGATTATCAAGCGCAATTGAGATGGGATAATTCAATCTTCAATGAAAATATAATTTTGCAGTTCTCTGTAATCCATGTTGTTGAGAAAAAAAGACTAGTTCTTTAAATTTTTCCATGCTTCATTGAGCTTTTCCATATCGAGTTGATAGAAATCGTATATCTTATCTCTTATGTGAGATGTCTTACTAGTTGTAAAAAACTTAGCTAAAAAATTCTAAACAAATACATCCTATGTATTAAGGTTTTAGCTTTTCCTTTCAAAGAAAAGGGAAACAATCCCATATAGATGGCCTCTATTGGAATGTTGTTGAATTAAAGAGTGTTCCATTTTTCCTTGCAGTTATCAAAATGTTGTGCAAGATTATCTATAGAAACTTCTCCAAACTAATCATGTTGCATCATTATGATCAAGGCAAGTTACAGCTAGAAGTTTGTATTTACTAGGGCTAATTCTCTTGGAGCTTGAATTCTTCAAACATCTTGGAGCATGAGCTGGTGGATTAACTACCATGATAATTTTTTTATTCTCTTCTTATTGATCTAATGGTGCGTCTAAAGTTTCAGAGCTTAGGAGGATTATATCAGGAGGCTTGAGTTCAAGAGTTCTAGTATCAATTTCAACTACAAGATAACTAATGTTAACATTTATGAATCCATGATATTTATAGTAGTTTCTTGAACAATAGATAGTCCAAAAAATTTAGCTTCATGTTTAGAAATAAATGGATATACTCTCTTAGACAATCATTTTTTATTTCTCCTTCTTTTAAACTTCATGTCTCCTTCTTTTAAGTTCGGTTATTCGTGAACAATGAAATAAAAGGTGAGGGAAAATAGTAAAAGAAAAATAGAAATCAATTGTTTAATGCAAAAAATAAATTAACCCAAGGATGTTATAAACAACTAAAGGTATTATGCTCAATCAGAAAAGTGATTTTTCACTAAAAAAATGATATTGCCTCCTAATTGACGTTGCCCAAAACTTGATATGTAATGTGTTAACTCGTGCGTTGGATTAAATTCATACATAAGAAATGTAATAAAGATTATGAGAATAAATATGTAGAACTATGAAGAACAATAGATATTAGCAATTTTAAAATATCTATACACACAACATTAACTACAAGTGCACAACATTCGTTGTAGTACTTCAGATATCGAAATCCATAGAGAGGACAAAAATAACAACAATGTTAAGTCACTAGATCTAGTTGAGCAGTTTAACTAAAGATCATAAGTTGAAAAATGAAATATTAGAACTAAGCAAGTATCAACTTAGACAAATTTTGATATTTTGTTTAATTATAAAGACAACATTACTAATAAATGTAAAAAATTAAGAGTAACTTAGATAATAATAAAAGTTAGTCTATGCTTTAAGGATGTTCAAGTGACCTATTCAAGACATTAAAAATAGGTTTAATATGATGCATAAATCTCAAAGTAGAGGAATCATTCTTGAAATTCTACTGCTATAAGGTCATTAATATTATTGTTGCCACAATGTTCATTGTTCTATACTGAATCCACAATCGTGGAGGATCTACATCCTCGAGATTGCAACCCTCGATTCCACAACATATGAATAGTGTATAAAACTCTCTCTCTCTCTCTCTCTCTCTCTCTCTCTCTCTCTATTTGAGAGGGTGCAAAACACATATCACAATCTTACATTAGCCTGACATAGAAAAAACAATGACTAGTAGCCTTTCAGCTCACTGTCGACATATCTCATACGAATTATGAGTTAGGAATGTTATATTACTCAACCAATGATGAACAAGAAACAATTCGTCGACCAAAATCAGTTTTCTAAACGATGGACGAAGGTAAGATTCCGCACAAAAGAAATAATGGAATGATACATGATATCCTCTCTATGATCATCGATGTGTATAATCTCATTACTCATCCATTAAGACTTTATAAAGAAATCGAATCAAAGGAGCTTTGTTATCCCTACAAATCTAATGAACAACCATATATTGCTTCTTTATCAAGATGAATCAATCCTTAAGGGTTATAAGCTCATGGATCACCGATATCATATAATAAAGATAGCCTTTGAGCTCAAAACCATTCATCTCATGAAAACACAAAAAGTTTTGCACAGTGTAGTAGAGAGTAAGATATAAATATAGAAGTAATGCATTGTTGTGTTAGGCACAAAATTGAATGACGAACTATCTCAAGAGCGTCCTAAGCATGACTAACTCTATAACATAAGTTTAATTACAATTATACATCATCAAACATGAGACATTCATCAAATAAAATATTCATAAATAAATAATAATAAAACATCCTTCCCAAATCTCTATTTCTCTCCTTCTTGGTCATAGTCGACCAACCACATCTCTCAAATTCCACTTGCCTCTTTTTTTATTGCAAAAAGACCCTTAATCCCTAGGATTTCCTTTATTTTATCATCTACTTCATGGCCTCCCACACGTCACATTTAGTTGCTCTGGGAATCTTCCAAAGATAATATTCGTTTAGCAATGTTGAGTTGTTAGAATTCACCAACTTTCCAATAATCATTTTTTTTGTTGTGAAGTGGTGGGTCATGACGCATAGTGTGCAGGGATGTGAAAAATTTATGCTCCTTCATAATTCTAAAACTAAAACATAAAAGAAGCATCATCTTTTTTTTAATTCATCAATTAGTGAGTGTTCATATAAAGTGTGAAGCCATAGATAGAATGTATGCGTAATGAGAATTTTGCTCGAAGAATGCATGCGTAATGAGAATTTTGCTCTAAAAGGTACGCAATTCATGCCCAAATTCACCTTCTTAGAACAAAATCATGCACATGATGTTGTACCTTAGTAGTGAATGTGTTTTCTTTCCTAGAACTAGTAAAATGTTGTGGGTGATTATAGTGGCATTGAAGTCTAAAAGATCTAGGTAAGATAAGTTAATCAAGAGGCTATTAGGATATTACATGATGCATCCCAGTCCACCAAACATTAAAGAATGTATTTAAATAAGACAAAGATAAAATCTAGGGCCGTCATTATATTGATTGAAAAGAGTCAATGCATTGTTAGGGGAAATTGTCTAGCTGAAGATAAAGCAGTGAGGCTATTGTTCATGTTGCATAATTGCTCCCCGTCATGCAATGAAAAAGGACCCACCTGAAATGATACATGCTTCCCTAAGAGTGAACATTTGTTATGGTGATATACGACCACTATCCATTCATGAAAGTACATAGCATCTCATTGCTACAAAGTTATTGTTCAAAGTCATTGTAAGTAAAATCAAAGAATAAGAAATTCAAGGCAACTTTGATTGCAAAGCATTGATGTAAAGGATTGAAGCAAAGAACAAAGCTCTGAAAAGAAAAACAAAAAAATTGAAAAATAAATCATTAGAAGTAAAGTAAAGCATTGAAAACAAAGCAAACTATTAAAAGCAAAGTAAAGCGTTGAAAAATAAAGCAAAGATACCAGGGCAATGTATTTGATTCACTACAATATTGATTATGATCAATGTTTGTCAAGTTCAAGAGTTTAACTAAACTCATTTTTTTTCTCCTGTAAACTCGTATCGTGAAGTGAGTTTATGTTCCAAATAAAGTTAGTCATAAAATAATTAATATGCATCATCGATACACCAAATTATGCACTTATTTAAGATCCATAAAGTTCAAACAACTAATATATTTCATTAATATGATAAAATTATGAAGTTAAAAAATATAGGTATATTTACTTATTACTACCTAGTTAAAATAATTGAAACTTATTAAGTAGAAAAAAACAAAATATCAAAATGCATTAAAGTTAGGTGCAATGATATTTCTAATCATAAACATTTATAAACACTTCATTTGTAATCTTCATTCTTGACCATTAATAAGCTAGCTAATTAACAAAATTTTAATATTTATTTCTTATAAAAATTGAAAAGTTATACTGTTCATATAGAATCGTACAAACTCATATAAAATTGTATAGACTCATGTAAACTCTATAAGTGTTTATAAAATTCTATATAAAATTTTAAATTAATTTATGAGTGAAATATAAGAATTTAATTCATATAAGATTCTATATCAAATTGACTCATTTTGTTTACTAAAGTCTTAAACTCCTAAGAATTTAAAGAGTTGACTTTAGAGTTTAGCAATCTTGATTATGATCTCTTTCATATTTACTACTTCATTGCATTGTCTTATCAATCATATGATTTATCATCTATGCATAATATTTCCATTGATTTAGTTCTTACATATCGTGTTTTGTATCTCATGAGGGAATTCATGTACATGCATTGATCCTACAGATAACTAGCTTGATGATGATGGCATGCTTGATAGGAGATTGCTCATGATGATGATGCATGCACAATAAATGAGTGTAAAATTCTTCCTTTTATGCCTTTTGTTTTCCAAATGTTAGCAATTGTAATAATTAATTGAACATGTATTTTAGTCATGTTTCTTGTTCAAATAGTGATAGTTTCTAAGTGTTTTTTTCTGATTTTCGCATTAATGAAATTCTAGTTTTGTTTTATGAATTTTCGGCACATTGTAAATCTTGGTAATCGACTATCAAAGTCAAAATTCAGTTAGAGTATCGCACAATTGATAGCATCCCAGAGTTGTGATTTGGCCATGTGTCGGGATGTGTTTTTAGGTATTACAGTTATATTCATATTTTTTTAAAAAAATAAAATAATATTCAAGAAACCCATAGAAGAACTTTATAACTCCTTTGGAAGAGGATGACTTTGCAAAGTTTCCCTTTCTCACAAAATGGTTGATGAAATTGTTTGTGCTTATCAAGCACTCAACAAACGTTTATTCTTCATAGGCCTCAATTTTCATGAACTTGCATGTGACATATGATTTTGAAGTTGTATTATGTCTATTATTTAGTGGGAAAACTGCATCTCGATATAGTAAACTAAGTCTTTATTTCTTTCAATCCAACAAAGACTTCCTTCAAGCTTTCATGTAAATGTTTTAATTGATTAATTAATTCTCAAGATAATGAAGTGTGCGCCTATCATGATCGAATGTTTGGAGATCTGGGGAAAAAAAATGAGGATTCTTGTTCTCCTAAACAACCCGAAAAAAAACACTAACCACATGACAAGTAGGGTTTAATCTAAGTCGTAGGACGCAACTTACAATCTGTGGATAATATTATCTATGTTTTTTCTTTTACTTTCTATATTGTAATAAATTTTAACTCCTTTAAAATTTAAATGTTATTGTAGTTGTATTATACATTTTCTTATGTTTTCCGTTATAAACAAGGTCAAGTTATTTTAAATTGTTCGATGGAAATTAAATTGGTCTATTTTCTTTATACCTTTTGAACTGTGCAAATCTCCGCATCAAACCTTTTTTATTTGCATTTTGCTTTGCACTGAACTTTTGATAGTTTGACAGTACTTTTTTCAACATGCAAACTAAAGCATACATATAGCAGCAAAGAGATGATTGAACTAGCGCAATGGTGAGCCCCTCAAAACACATGAACACTTGTTGGCGAGCTCGTGTAGAGGCGCAAAAGTGCAAGCGAGAGCAACAAGTAAAGTTCGAGTCGCTCTAATTAATTCAAGTGCGCAAAGTCAATACCACCCTGGTATTGTTTGATGACCTCTTATATGGATCACAACGTTTTCATAATTATTTTTACACTAAATTTGGCATTCATAAGTGTACTAAATGAAACTTGATTGTCACCATGGTAAACTATGGTTGAATCCCTAATACTTTAAATGATGTATAAAAAATAAAAAAAAATGTTAAGTAGACAATCTGCAAATAGAATCTTGTGACCTCTCGCTGTGCTTTCCAAGTTTTCATGGATTTGGCTCAAAAAATAAACATGTTAAATTCCAAGAAAGAAAGTAACTAAGCCTAATATTGCTTGAAATTTTAAATTTGCACTCTTATTGCAGGAGTTTGAGTTTCTTATCACTGTGTTAACCAGGGTTTATTACATGGCAGTCTTCGGCATGTACTACAAGGGAAGTTTCATAGCAAAATATTCGGATCAGGGTAACATCTACGCACAAAAACAATAAAAAAAACCACAAAGAGGAGAATCACATATCTTCCTCACAAATTGAAGACTTGCTCATGTTGGAAGTGAGACATTATTCTGCCGAGATAGCATGGTTCCCGATAAGATGATACATGTAAATTGAAAAGTAAAGGAAAGGGGACACATAAAAGAAAGAAAAAGAAATTTATTCACATCTGACATCTGAATCCCTGAGAAAAAGTTTGCAATGATTGAACTTTGCATCTTATTTCAGCTTTACAAGTAGAAAAGAACTATGAATAATGCCAGCCAACAGATCGATATCTCACGAGCTGCTGGAAAATTAAGAATTGGAATCTCAATGGAAACAATATAGGATAATACTCCTAATTGCAGCATTCTTATTGTTCAAGAAATGATTCACGACCAACTTCTCCCTTAATTACATTATAAGTAGTGATTCTATTGCCCGAAAATGGCGAGCATGTGTAGCTCTTTATCCAGAGCATGTGTAATTCTTTATCCAGAAGATAAAGGAAAGAATATCAAAAGATCTTTTGAAGAAAAAGAAAGCCTGATTCTTGTGAATTGCTAGTTACTCTATCACTTGATCACTGGGGATCTGGCCAAAGATATCAGGGCATCCATCCCAATTTCCCTTTTCTCTGGATTCCCAATAACCACCAATATATTTATATGTATCACTTTCTTCATCCTTCGCAAACCACCGAGGTTTCCATCCCCTTTCCTGCATCTTTCTTGCCTGCAAAGATATATCATAAACAAAGAAAAAACAATTTTGACAACTCAATTAGAACAGTACATAAAATAATAACAATTATTATGATTCTGAAAAAAAAGTATTACGACTATGTGCAAGAGAAGTAAAGCATGATCTACAAATATTCAAGTAAAATAGTACAAAAGGTGCTCTTTTCTGTTGAATTAAATGAGACATCTTTAACTTGAAACATTTCAGTTGTCATTTTCAAAAAGTAGAAGAAACATTTCAGTTGTCATTTTCAAATAGTAATTAGCATGTAATTGTTCAGACTAAGTTGAGCCAACGCCTAATGCTTTTCTGATTCAGAAAACTAAAGGTAGGGGGACGAAGGCTAGGGCGACATTCATCTTAAAACACAATTTTTTATCTCCAAAAATCATCAAGGGAAGAACTGTCATTAACAAAAAAATTCGCAGTTCTAAGGAGGTTGGAACTGCTAGTCATTTTTATCACATGACAACTGTTTCTGATCCAAGGAGAAAATATCTTGAACCAAATAGAATTAATAGACAACCAAATCTGGTGAAAACGGCAAACAAATTCTAAGCACAAACCTGCCGTTGTCTCTGTTCCAGCCTCAACTTCTCTACATTTGCCATTTCATACTCCCCAATCTCCAAGCACCTCTGATCAGGCCTAAGCCTCGAGTCAGTGGGTGGCAGCATTTCCTGCTCGTGTTTAAAGCAACTAAAGTTTTAAGTAGCCAGTCTTTAATAGCTTTAGCATTTCAACTGTGCAATTAACAAGACTAACATAATTCTCCTCACCTTCAACCCAGGGGTTAGTTCATTTAGAGTAATTGCAAAGCGTGTGAGATTGTATCGAGTAGGACATTTAGCTGGCTTGTTACGTCTCCACAATAAGGAGGCCTCAGACAATAAATCAGATCCTTTCCCCTTTCCAGGGAAATCTCCAATCACATAATGCATGCTGTCGTCCCATTTCCCTATCAGTGTTGCCACAGTTTTTCCGTGGCGGTCTTGAACAATGCCTTGTACCTGCCATATATTTTTAAATTTAGCACTAGAGTTATGAATCATCTAGAACTGAATCCAACCTTTCATCTTAGGAAAGATATCTGATAGTAGATGAAGAAACTGATCAAGGCTAGAAAAAGTGAGGCACCACACAGACATTTCAATGGCCATATGATTAACAAATGATCTTAGATTAAGCAAAGATGCCAAATATAAACAATAACAAACGGATTCAACTGAGGTGGCAAAGAGCAGGATTTAGATGGATTGACACACTGTTGGCTGTGAGATTCTGGGAGTGATTCAGATTTGGCGGGAATCACAAGATCATCATATACAAGTTTATATTCCTACAAGGCATCACGTGAAACCCTTTGTGATCCATACGGCTTCAATGGAATGGGTGCATTTTTGGAGGGGAGAGGGTTTATGTGAAAAACATTGTAGCAGTGGACGAGAGTTTAGTTGGAGACTGGATAAGTTTTTAATTTTGATTGTATCAATCATATATAAATTACTATCAACTTAACAAAATGGATGGCTACTATTGGTAACCATCCTTTTCCACTTGAAAAACAATAGATTCCACCATTAATATGAGATGGCTAACCAAAGAATGAACTGAGAAAACCAGCTAAAAGCAACAGCTCTCCAGCCATAGCAAGAGCCTGTTTGACTGAATCGAAAAAAAAATCAAACAAGGAAAACCAAAGATAAGTAGAAGAAAATAATTAGAAAATACCTACCTGAGATGACTCAGAAAGGGCATATGACATAACTTCATCAGCATCAGGTTTTCCCTTGTTTGGAAAGGAGAGCATTCAAGATTGAGGAAGATTCTAGAAACATGACACTACATGAAACAAGAACAGAAGGCAGATTGACTACAATATCTGCGGTCATTCTTTTCATGAGAAAAGACAGACACTGGAGAAGAAATGGGTCTTGCACCATGAATCCACTGTCAATGTCATGTATATAGAGGGCCTTCAATCATCCTGATTATGCAATTGAATATATTGCTTAACAACAAAGATAAAACCTAGAATCACTTAACAGTTTTTTCTTTCTGGTAAAAGATGTCCATTGCCAATTCAATGATAGTCTCAGCAATTCAACGTGGAGGAGTAAGACTGCATATATCTGAGCGTACTTGGACCCAAATGGTAGTATTCTCCTATTTAACATACTGTACACAAACATGTGTATACTGGCATATTGCGAGATTAATCAATCTTGAAGAGTGGTTTCTCATAACTTCATAGTCTAGTTAGTAAACAAAATAACATTAGACTCAACTAATTTTAATAAAAGGTTACAAAATATCATAACACCTGATGAGGATTCCGGTCGATAATTGATTGCTCCTTGAACTTCAGCTTACATGAGTACTCGCAATTTCCTTGTATTCGCATTGTACCATAATGGTCACAATAAAGTTTGCCAAGAATAAGGTTATATATAGAAGTTGTCACCTGAAACATCATTTCATGGAATCATACATAGAACATAAAATACTCAAGCATAGGACTTCTAGTAGTTGCACTACCTTGCTCCACTGAAAAATTTCACCATCGTCAAATACAAGAGTTAGTACACCAACAGGATCTAACTGAATCGAGCGGCCCCAGAATTTGCTTTTCAAATTACTATCTCCTGAAAACTTCCATCCATTACCCTCGCAGTGACATGCAACGATCATTGGATGATGACTGACCTGCGAAATCATTAAAAACGTGAGCTTTTTAGAAGAACAAAAACTTGTGCTGTTCGACGGAGCCAGAAAAAGGAGAAATATGAATAGACCACACGCTATACATAATAACTGATGGATAAGTACATGTGATTTACCTTTTCTGAGAAAAATCTAAGGCCTTTGTCTGGAAAGTCAGCCTCATATGTTTCACCAAGGAGTGGGTTAAAAGGTTTGCAGCTTCTTCCTTCAGTAGAAGCATATCCAGAAACAGCAAAAGCAGCAACATTAAGTATTCTCATAAGACCATTGCCCTATAAAATTACATGACATCAAAATATTAAAGAAAAATAGAAGACCTTAACCCTTCACACTATGCTAATTTGACGAAACAAGACTACTTAAACATTTATGAGTAGATATTTTCCATGTAGTTGGCGCTGTCCTAATGATCCCTAAAGACTCAGTGAACAGGAACTTGACGAAAATCCGCCTATTTACTAAACCACTTATGGTTGACAAACTTTCAAAGTATATTATCCAACCAAATGCAATAACTTCTCTTTTTCCTCCTACCAATTAAATGTGTCACGTGCAACTTACAAAAGTAAAATTGAAAGTTCAAAAGAGAATACACATTGTCCAGTAGAAATTTAAGAAGAATATCTTTCCAGAAAACAAAATGTAAGAAAAATAACCAAACATAGAGAAACTTTAAATCGTTGCTATTTAAAGAGTACAAAGAATCAAAGAGGTACTTTTTTCCCCATTTATTAGCTCGGTCAAGAAGGTCAAAATATTCTAAATCTCCAAAACATTTTTGTAAAGAAGAAAATGGCTCATTCTTTACTAAATCTCCTAATCCTTTCCAAATAGACTCTTGGATATGGTCTCAAGGTCAATTTTCAGTCAGGAAAACTTTTAAAATTCTGGTTAGTGATAACAAATTGGAGGATAATGGTTTGAGAATGGATTACAACATGATATGGAAGTTTCGGATCCCACAATGGTTGAAGATTTTTGTGTGGCTGCTGAGAAGAAGGCGCTCACCTACAAGATGCTATATACAAAAATGGTTCAAGAGGCTAGCACGACGTGCTCTTTTTGTAATACTTTTTGAAGAGAATATTGATCACATATTCTTTTACTGTTTGGTGGCTAGAGAAGTGTCACATAGAGCAGGATGCAGGTGGATCAACACTCAATCGGCAGAAAGTTTTTGGAACTCTTTCAGACATAGTGGGAATCGAGATCATTAGATATAAGTTTATGTTCCAAGAAGAAAGCATATTGTTCCAATTTGCTTTCCTATGATCTATGTGGCTCCAATGCAATGGATGCACCTTTCGAGGGAAGAGATTTATGTGGAGAATATTATAGCTATAGCTGAGAGACTAGTGAAGAATGGATGAGATGCTAATCCTTTTTCTAATTCTCGTTAACAAGAATATGTAAACCAGTATTGTCTTAATAAAATGGATGGTTATTCTTGGTAACCATCCTTTTCCCTCTTAAAAAAAAAAGGGATAACTTGCCTTTTTCTTCCTACCAATTAAATGCATTCCGTGCAAAATTACAAAAGTAAATTTGAAAGTTCGAAAGAAAATATACATTTTCCAATAGAAATTTAAGAAAAATCTCTTTCCAAATAAGAAATGTAAGAAAAATAACAAGACATAGAGGAACTTAAAATCATTGCTATTCAAAGAGTATAAAAAATCAAAGAGGTAATTTTTCCCCATTGATTAGCTCACTCAAGAAGGTCAGAATATTCCAGATCTCCAAACATTTTTGTAAAGATGAAAGTGGCTTGTTCTTTTACCAAAGCATTTCTTATGTTGAAAATTTTCAAAGATTATGATCCAACCAAATGCAATAACTTGTCTTTTTCTTCCTACCAATTAAATGCATGTCGTGCAACTTACAAAAGTAAAATTGAAAGTTCAAAAGAAAATACACGTCCAATAGAAATTTTTAGAAAAATCTATTTCAAAAAAGTTAAGAAAAATAATCAAACCTAGAAAAACTTCAAATCATTGTTATTTAAGAGTACAAGCAATTAAAGAGGTACCTTTTTTCCCCATTCATTAGCTCGGTCAAGAAGGTCAGAATATTCCAGATCTTCACAACATTTTTGTAAAGACGAAAGTGGCTCATTAAAATACACAGGAAGACAAACTCTTGTGAGATCCTTTCCGATGTTGTCTTTAATCATTGACCACAGGCTGACTGCTTTTTCTTTCTCAACTGGATCTGGCAACTTTTTGCGTCTCTTGAAGTATGAATAATTGGTTCCCACAACCATGTCAGAGGAATCAGTACTATCACTAGAACAAACAGCATAGTCATTCTCATCATCTGAATCAATTTCAGATCTAGGAAAGTCAGACCGACTGCTCCTGAAGGAGCTCGACGAGAGAAAATCCTGTGTATCAAAATAAGTACTATCTTCATCATCAGTTTCCTCTTCGGCTGCATCCTGCTTCTCATTTTCATAATCAGATTCACTTGGACTTCCTTCTACAAAACAACCAAAAAAGTGAAGGAAAAAAACATGAAAAAACTCGCTACCATAGGAAGTTGAAATCCCCAATAAGAGGAGTACCTTGAGTAAAGAACGAAAAGAGAAATGTGTAAAACTTTCAAACAATGAAAAGAATTAGACAGATAAAGCCATAAAGAAGCGATGACTACAAAAAAATCATATATTATAAGACAAATAATGGAAACTTCGAAATAAACCAAAAGTAAAAATATCACGAACCCAATCTCTTGCTTATTGCACTTCAATTTATTATCCATAATTGGTAATACTAATAGTCACTCTTACCCTATTGAAGAGCAACACACTAGGTTCCTCTTCTAAACTAACATGTAACATAATTATATAGAGCATGTAAATCCAGCATGTTGCACAATCCAACTTTTCAGCCATTGGCATTTTGAGAATCTTGCTTACCATAACTGACACTGATTTTTTTATACAAATTCATTGAATGCTTTCAGGTACAATAGATACCTAACCAGAAATAATAAATATACATGCATGTAATTTGATTTATATCATCAGGGATGGTTTGAAAAAAAAAATTAGAGGGGGCCACACAATATTATAAAATAAAAAGTAACTAAAAATAATAAATATTCATAAAAGGTTAAATAATATATTGTTTAATGGCTTTTAATCTAATATAGGGGCCCAAGCTTTAATATAATCTTAAAAGTATATATTATATATACAAATATAATAGGTTTCCAAATACATGTAAGTATGTCCCTGTATAGCAGATAACCTTATGATATTCTACCACAATCTCTATATCCTTCCTCACTAAAAGGATAAAGCATATTCAGCAATAAACTGAAGTAGAATAAAGAAATGAAGAACCAAAAATTTATAGGTGATATATCTAGCTTTCAACTTTGGATGGCTATCCAAGTTTTAAGTGTCTCCCAGGATTGACTAGTCTCGGGTTCATTTCTTGGAGTCACTGATTTGGCCAAAATTTATCTTTTTGCTCCCGTTTGAACACCGGATTAGTCAGGTGAAAGTAGCCCTGCATATTGGTGGGTCTAGACCGAAAAAAAAACTTTCGATGACTACCCAAGTTTTGTAGCTATCCCTTTCTCTCTCACAAAAAAGAAATCTAGCTTTCTTTCTGTCTCTTAGAAAAATAGGTCTGGCAATGAATCATAAAAGAAATAAATAAATTGAAACACTTTAAGCAACTTAAGATTCCAAAGCAGATTAAAAATATTTGTGTAGCTCCTGAGAAGGCAACATTACCCACCCAACGTTATAGATTGAGATGGGCTCCAGAGGCAGGTACTTCATGTATCTTATGCGAGAATCCAGTGGCGGACATTGATCGCTGTTTTTTATGTCTGATACCTAAAACGGTTGCTGAATTGATGTACGCTCAGCTCAGTGTTTCAGCGCTCATTCAGATTTGGTTGTCAGAAACAAAACATACAAACCTATGTATCAAGTGAGCCATTCCTTTCACTTATTGTGGTCTATCTGGTTTCAATGCAGTGGATGTATTTTTAGAAGGAAATGATGCTGTCTTAAAATATTGTTTCGTTAGCTAGATCTAATGGTGAGAGAATTGTCAATGAGATGATTTATACATCTGTAACAGATTGATGTAATACTGTCCCGCATGAATAGAACTGGAGGAGTGCACCTGGCTCTCATCCTTTACCCTCTCAAAAAAAAAAGTAAACTGAAAGTTCTAGAGCTAAAAGTATACTATAAAAGTAAATAAGCAAGAGAACTGATAATAGGACATCTAAAAAAAATGATAGAAGACAGTAAAGACAATACGTCAAACTCTTATACAATCCAGCATACCACTAGATTTCTCATTTCTTGATCCATTAGTGGATTCATACATGTTTGACTGTTTCTGGCTCTCATCAACAAGAGTGTTCTCCAAGTCAACCTTTTCAGTCTACAGAACAAGGCAAGAATAATATCTTTTAGTGATTTTGACACACCAAACAAACAGTTTCTAAGAGAAATAGAAAAACGACACATGGGAAAGGAAAATTTAAATGTCATCTCTCATGTTCAGCAAAATGCCCTTTCAAACAATAAGTTCAGAAGTATGAACCGAGAAAATTTGTGAGTCAATTGTTGCCCATAATGTATCAAACTAGAACTAAGCAGTAAGAAGAAGGATGATTTCCACTAAACACTATAACTTCACAGGATGCCATTGTGTACAAAAACCACTTCAGAAATACTGGGCGATCAAATATTAGCTAAAAACAAGTCATGATGCTAATTTCACATCCAATAGGTGAAAAGAAGCTCCGTCAAAATACCAAGGCTGTGGATACAGGTAGGTATTATCAACTAAACTACAGGAAGAAATTTGGCACATTAGCTGTTGTAACTGTCTAACAGACACTACACATCCCTCAGAATTATCTGGAGTACATCATCAGTCATATTCTTTAGGATGTCCAGAATCTTCAGTTCAATCACAGCTGTTTAAAATATCAGACACAAAGTGCAAAGAACGGAAATCTCTGCTAAGACAGAATCAACATTTTGGAATGAAAAATGAAATTAGCAAGGGAATTAAGCTTATGCCTCTAATCGGCGAAGGGTATCCACCAGTCCTGCCTGCTTCTGCTTAAGAATAACAAGCTGATTTTGCAGCACCGCAAACTCGTCCCTCATGATCTGTTCCCCGTCCTCTATCGCTTGCTCACTCACTCCGTCCTCTTTTAGCCTCTGCCTCAACCTCTCGGTCGAGATTATCATGTTATCTACTGGCACCATCAACTCGCTGTTAGAGATCCTCGGGAACATCTTTTTCACTGTCTGCAGTGCTTGTAACCATAACACTCGATCCTCCCGTGTCTCCGACCTCAAATGGAGCCTCTTTGTTCCAGTGAAGATCGAGAACCTCTTCTCATCCGTCTTGCTCTCTCTTATAGATGATACCTGCATCAAATAGCAAATTTGAAGAAACATACACGCATACTGAAACTATTCCAACCGCGTCAATATTAAACTAAAATCTAAACATTTCTTAAACAACAAATGCAGATAATTGCATCCACATTTCTTAATACCTCTCAAATAAAATAAAAAGCTCAAATTTTGAACATAGATAAATTGAACTCAGAACACAGAAACCAAAAAAAAAGAAGGAAGAAAACCGAAGCACGGAATCCAGAAAGAAAAAACAAACAGAAACTTTAGAGGTATAAAGAACGGAAGAGAGCGTAAGAAAAGGATGAAGAAAAAGAAGCAATCATTGCCTTGAGATGGACTTCGCCGACGGGCTTGCGTTGGACGTGGTGCTGGTGGTGGGCGTTGTTCTTGCTGCTGCCGCGGGAGATCCGGCGAACGGACACTTCGCCAATGACCTTGCACCTCTTCTCCGTCTCCTGCGCGACGTCAATCCGATCAGGTCCGTGGATCTTATAGTAAGAGAGCACGCCATCCTGCAGCACGAACCAGCGGGGCCGCCAGCCCTTGCCGTAGTTGACCCACTTGTAGAGAACGCCGGAGATGGCATTGCCGACGACATCGTTGATCATGGACTCTCGCATGGATGCCACGCAAGAGAGGAGAGGCCGAGAGGAAGCGTCCGGAGAGAGGTGGCGGTTGCCGTGTCGGAGGCCGAGGGAGGAGGTGGAGGAGCCAGCGNCTCTTTTCTACTTTTATTAATTATTTTCAATATATATTTTTATTTAAAAATAAACAAGTAAAAAAATAGAGGGGTTATCCACCATTCTCTCCGACGAGTCGTCCTCTCCTCTTATGAACCGACGAGCAGATTTTTTCCTCTCGAAATTTAATATATATTTTTCCTATTTTTTTCAATATCTTTCATTATTAATAATTTACTGAGCTTCTAATAATACATCATCAAAATTAACTTTATTTTTTTACGAGGATTAATAGTGTATATGAACTTTTAAAACTTAGAAGTGACAGATGTAATCATTATGGATACTTTTAATTATTCTTTATTATAATTAGAGGCCTTTTAAGTTATTATTACTAAACGAAAAATATCAGAATAATTGATACCTGAGACAAGGTGCTATTTACAAAATAAATTAATTAGTTAACTAAAATAAAAAAGTTTTATAGTTATTTTTTTTCAATTTCTTTATTAAGCCTAACTAATTTGATGGCATATTTTGCACGTCTCTCAATATTTTTTTTTCCTTTTTCTTCGTAGAAGCTCAAACTTGAAATATATATAAATAAGGAGGATTTACTTCTTCATTGATATTTTGTAAATTTGTTAACTTAATTTTAATTGAACAATCCATTTATTAACTAATATGATTTAATACAAAATTTAACATGGAAAATATCAAATAAAAATCTTTCATTATGATAGTAGAATAGATGCAATAAAACTTAGAAGAAATATGTTACTAAATATGATATTATAAATAATTTCGTAAATCCTAACATAAGTTATCCATAGTTAAAGATGTCTTCATTGTTCAATAAATTCAAGGGACATTATCGAAAGAAAGTTTTGAATGATCTATTTTCTAGTCATAGGATAATTTTTACGTATAATTCTTCAACTTTGATATAAATGTCTTTTTAGTCATTTAGCTTTTTTTTCTTGCATCACTAATCCTTCGACTTTGTATGTTTTTCATACTTTATCCTTTTATCAAGTACAACAGTGTTTCTTATTCTACTAACTTAATAAAAATTTATTTAGATATTTTATGTCATTATTATAATAAAATATGTTATGTTGTCTTTGTGATAACTGATAACTATAAATAATATATTTATGATAGATATTAAACAGAAAAATTGATCTTTATTTGTTATGATATATATCAAATGTGATATATTTTATTATTATAATATTTATGTGAAGAATTCAGTCAATAGAATGAAAAGAAATATATGTTATAATAATCAAGCGTGTAAATATATATAAAGTTGGAAGACTAATGATGTAAGAAAAAGATTAGAGGATAAAAGAGATATAGAGGTCAAAGCTGAAACGTGAAGATTATTCAAATTTTATATTTTTTATAATAAGAGTATGCAATAGATATTAATTTTGTAAATTTATTTTGAAAAGACAAAAATTTTCGTGATTTGAATAAAATTGATTTTTCCGCTACTTTTTTACATAAATCGTGCATCAAAGCCCAAAACAAATTATATGACATGGATAATACAAGATTTTTCATAGAAAAATGGAGGATATAATGGGCTCATCCTAAGTCGGAGAGAGTGCCCAATATCGGTCGTTCACAAGAAAGAGAAAATAATAATACAGGAAAGATCCTTTGTTATGCACTAGGGGTAAAAGAGTGGAGCACCATGGCTTAGGGTAAGCTAACGATCGATTCGATCGAATAATTTTATTAATTAATCAAATTGACCTAAAAAAATTTATCTATTATTTCGTCCGAAAAAAATGATTAATCAATATCGGTTAATTAATTGGTTGGTTCGATGAATTTACTGATTTATCTAAAGGATATATATTATAATTATATTAATAAAAATTGAAATATATTCAATAATATATATAATATATAGTTTCAAAATAAATAATGTTAAACCTGAACATAATTAAAGATAAAAATTAACAATATAAAATATATTAAATACTAAAAAAGTATAATTCAATATACATATAATTTAAATTTATGTAATAATATAAATATTTTATTTATTGGTTAATATCAATTTTTCACTAAAATTTCAATTAACTATTAATAATTGACTAATTAATGAACTTATTATCCGTTAACTCAATCACTTTTAAATCGAATAATTCGATTTGATTAATTAAATAAAAAATAATCAGTTAATCGGTCACATCAATTAATTATTCATATTGAATAATTGCACATAACAATTATATATTTTTTTTGTTATCATAAAAAAATTCAGATATTTACCTCGACTACTATTTATCATTGCACCCAACTTTTGTTGGTTCAAAATTTAAAATTTAATTAGTAGATTTATATCTCAAAAATCTAAAAAAAATTAAGATATAATATTATCGTTTTCGTTATAGTCTCGTATTAGGCGTCCATCTCGCTTGAAACGGTCGTATTTTTTAGTAATGCCAGTTTTAATTGAACTAAAAAATTTGAAGAAAAAAGGGAAAGAAAATATGACATAGAGGAAGAAGTGAATTAGAGTGCCAAAGGAGAATATTGAAAAGTATTTGACCGTTTTACAATTCGGAATTCGAAACTATCATAAACAAAAGGGGAAGATTTTAATAGTAAAATTTGATTTAATGATGTTTGTGATGATTTATTGTTTACATGCATATATGGGATAATAAAACACTTTTTTAATCAAGAAAATTATAGAATCAAACACCAACCAACCTAAGTTAGAAGGAATGGTTTTTGCCGTCTAGATACAGATTTGTTTGCTTATTTCCATTATGAAATAGCCATGTGCAATAAACTCTAGGGGAAAAAAAGTAGAATTAAATAGATTTTATAAGAAAAGAGTTGGATTTTTACAACATATTTGCATTGCATCAACAACATATTTCATTTTCTCCGTCGAAGGTACTTCCTTTTTAAAAATCGCAAAAAGAACAAATTTGTAATCTATATAAAAAATGAAAAATATGGAGAATAATCTTATTTCTTTATTTTTTTCCCACTTCTTGCAAAAGTACCGAATTCGAATCAGATTCAAATAGTCACACCACACATGCTTCTTTTTTATTATTATTTTTCTCCTTTTTGTGCACGAGCCTTGCGAACATTTTTTTATAATAAAAAGTGTACTAATAATATTTGCGCACTCAAACGTTATTATACTCAAATGTATAGAACATCTTGACTATAAGTTTCTTTTTAACAAACCATTAATTAAATATTAGACATCGAAATACATTTGGTGGTTAACTTCTCACTAAACGTTCGAAGTGATCTCAATTTATTTTTATCATATTCATTCCGAATTATTCAATTTTTAATAGTTTTAAAAATAGATGAATCTAAACTGAAAAAAATATTTTAACTTAAATAAAGATGAAGATTAATTTAGAATATTTGATTGTTTTGAGAACAAAAGTAATAAAAATTAATTATTTTATAATAATGACATGATGAAACTTTGAAAGATCAGAGTTATATATCAATTGAGTTACGATGTGTTATCAATAATCATAAAAATTTAAACTTATAAAAAAATAACATCTTTATATTTATATTCTTAAAATTTTTTTTATAAACTTTTATTAGGTAATCAAAATATTGCGGTGTTTGGATGTTTTATATGTCTTTTTTTTAATTTTGAAAAAGTATAGTAAGTCTTTTTTTTTAATAATATCTCATCACAGTCCGGAAAAAAATATTCTAAGCTATTTGATTATATTTTTAAAAACTTTGTAGCTAGTACAAATATAAGGGAGAGAAATTAATTAAGATAAAACAAAAATATGAACATAATTATTTCAGAATATCTTTTATTTAATATATTATATTTTGATAGAATAAAAATTGATGTCAAAGAATTCGTCAAAGTACTAACCAAAAATATCCCTTATGTCTTCACTATTGTTAATTGTAAATATTGTTTGGATAGTAAGTAATTCGACGAGCTCCGATCCTGTTCTACGATGGAATTATGCATCATTTTCTAAATAAAAAAATTCATCCAATATATAAATCATTTTAATCTTTGTTGTCCCTTTATTTATAAATAATTTTCATAAACTGCTTCTCTTCTAATAAAAAAAATGGATCGAAAACATGTAATTTACGTTGGCTAAGCTACAAGACTAAGGCTAATAGAAAATGGAACCTTTTTATTTTCTTGTGATTATTCTTTTTTTTTCAATTTTCTTTGGAGAAAAAAAAAGATGGGAAGGGGACCAAATTTTGATTAGTCGGCAAGCTTCTATTGAATATTTTTATTGACGGTAGGGACAGGTTGCAGTTGAAGCATATAACTTTGTGGAACATTGGGAGAAGAACAAAATGGAGTGACAAGTACTAACTTGTCATACTTGATCATGACAAGGAAAAAAAGAATATTTAAAGTGCTTGGAATTATTCTCTTCCAATATATGATATTTGAATACTGTGAAATTGGATCTATTGACATATATTGTGAATGATTTTTCAACCGGCTTTTTGTACTTTTGTTTTCCCCAATCATTCACCATATTTAGTTTTATTTTTCATTTGAAAATGCACGTGTTTCATTCTTTCTTCTATGCCATTAATGTAAAAAAATAACTTATATCATTAAAAATATTTTAACATTTAAGGAAGAAATTTTTAGTAACCTTAAGGATCAAATCTATCGATTCTATTTAATTTAAATGTGTTTTTTTGTGTTTGGATATAAAGGAAAAAGATTGGCCGAGGTGTAAGTGTCCTTCGACGAATGTTAGGGAGATGACTGAAAATAATAAAAAAAACATGTCACAGAGAAAGCACAAATGCAATTTGAAGTTGGAGGATTCAATTTGAATTATCCTCTTTGAGCGGAATGTCATGCCTAACTTTTATTTATGATCATTCAACCTTAATTCCAATATTTTTACTTTTCTTTAAATTTTTTTCTTGCATAATTAGTTCTCTAATTTTACGTGGGTCTGCACTAGGAATGGCACATGTCTATGTTCGGAGTAGAAGATATATTTTCCCGTCCCGACTCTACCAATCCACCCCCGTTCCCAGCCCCTTGAATCTCCATGTCGAGAGAATTAAATTTTTCGCTTCCGTCCTAGCGAATTCTCGAACCTCTGCGAGGATCCCCATTCCCCGAAATTCAACAAAAAAAATTTAGAATAAAATCATAAAAAAATATTTATAAAAATATCATATTATACATATATGTACTTAAATATGATAATTTATATTTATAAATAAATACATATAATACTATTTAAATAGTGTTATATTTATATAATTAATTTTATAATATTTCGATAAGTATATATATATATATATATATATATATATATATATATGTAGAGATCGAAAATCTGCAGTCCGATCTCCGAATTGTGGTGCGAGGGGGGAGGGGGGGCTATGCCCCCAATCTTCTTCCCTACGAAAAAAAGAATTCTCAAAGTCAGGGCTCCGATCAGGAATTCTCCGCATGTATTCCCAACTTCGGAGAGTTTTACTATCCCTAATCTACATACTTATTTTTTTATCGATTATATTATATTTTTTATTTTTTTTGTTTGAGTACGTTCACGTAAATATTCTATAATACAATCATAATAAAAATATATTATTTTGAATACACCTCACGTTAACTAAAAGTCAATTTTTTATTTGATATCTACCCTAAATATATAATTGATAATCTCATATGACATATCCAAGTCAATATGATATATTTTATTATAATGATAACATATCGTGAAGTCAATATGACACATTTTATTATAATGATAATATATATATATATATATATATATATATATATATATATATATGAAACGTATTAAATTAGTAGAATTTACGTAGAATGGAAAAACTATTCATTGTTATCCATAAAAGGATTAAATGTTCAAAGAAAAAAATTAGAGAACCAAAGAAATATTTGGGTAAAAAATAGATGGGTCATTCGTGAAAATTATCCGGAGTGTCACTGTTTTAAGAGTTAACCTCTGTGGAATATTAGAGCATGTACCCATTTTTTTCCCTTTTTAACCTTTTCTAAGAGTTTTTTTAAGTTATAAGTTCTAGTGTCCATAAACACTACAAATATTGAAGTTAAATTTAAAGGATAAGCAATTATGTGTTCGACAAAAATGCTAATAATAATAACAAACAGTGTAATATTTAATAATAAGATGACCGCTAATTTTTTTTTTTGAAATCTCAAACGCCTTAAATATGCTGTCTCATAGATAATACTTATATGATAAAAATATTTTAAAAAAATAGAGAATAATAACAGGCTACATAGTTTAATCAAATGACTTATGAGGCAAAAAAAAAACTGAGATCCCGTTGCTTATTATTTTTTACTGAATAAGTTGTGGGCCCAAGTTAAAAATAGGATTAATGAGTACGTCAAGCACAAGAAACAGTAAGGCTATGTTTGATTTACTATGTGTTATATAGGAATAGGTATAATTATACTCATGATATAGTTATATTTAATTTTTATTTTCATTTGTGTTTGGTTAAAAAGTAAAAGATTTTGTGAGTTATTTCAATATGTGTTTGGTTGAATATGAGAATAGATAAGTATAAGTTATACATTTTTATTTATAAAATATTGAAAAATTAAAATAATATTTTTATTTCTTTTATGATGAATTAATTATCATTAATAAACATACAATTATAAATAATATATTTTTTTAGTTTCTCAACAATACAATCTATAAATGTAGTTTATTAAATCTATTATTTCTATTTGATACTAAGAATTAAAATTTTAAATCAAATGCACTATTTTTTTTTTAATTATATTTATACAATATTACACATTTCATATGATTTTTATTAAATCTTTTTATATAAAAGAGTTTAGATTTATTTAAATATTTAACTTGTTAATTATTTTTATTAAATATTTATTTTATATATTTGATTTGTTCAAATTTGTTTTTTATTAAATACTAAATTCATTAAAATTTTTATTGAATACTTTATTTGTTAACACGTATACCCAACTTAGGTATAATCTAATATCTATTATTTAGCAAGTATAACTTTTGGCACATTTATACCCAAGTTGAATATAATATTTTTTAATGGCAAAACTACCCTCTACAGAATTTGGGTATAATTTGAGTTGTTTGGGTATAAACTAAGGGATAAATCATTATCACTTAGTTTATACCCCAACCAAACACACCCTAAGGTTGTGTTTGGTTGGGTACTCTTATCCCCTAAATTATATCCAAACACTTAAGTTATACCCAAAATTTAGAAGGGACAGTTTTGTCATTAAAAAAAAGTTATACCCAAGATGAGTATAACATGAGCAAAAATAATACTTGCTATCTAGCAGGTATTATCTTATACCATTATTTTTTGGCAAAAAAGTACCTTATTATTATTGTACCCAACCAAACATGAATGAGAATAAAAATGAATTATACCATGAATAATAATATTCCATTCAAATACTGCCTAAGTGTTTAACTAACCAACAATTTTTTTTATGAATTATAAAGGAAATGACCTCTCTATTCTTCTCTAATATTTTATTTTAAGAAAGACATGTCAAAAAAGAGAAAAATTTAATTAAAATAATTTTTTTATTTGATGTTATGGTTAAACACATAAACATTCATGGATTATATCCGTTCAAATAACAGTCAAACAAGATCACTCTAATTTTCTTCTATTTTTTTTCTAATTTTTATTTCTCTTTCACGAGCATTGAGCAAAGCTATTTTCTTTTCCCTAGTTTTTATTTTTCCTATTCTCGAATCTCTCCCCAAACAAAGCTATAGGGAAAATATGCACCGTGTTACGACTTTAAAACAATTGATGATATTTCATTAACCAGATATTATTGTTGTTTATAACTCAAATTTTAAATTATATTTTGATGTCCTTGCAAATTTGCAAATTTTAAATTTTAAATTTTAAATTTTAAATTTTAAATTTGTTTGTATAATGTTGTAATGTCCTTGCAAATCCAGAGTATTCAGTTTTATGATATATGGATCCACAGGCGTCTCATTGAATCCAGAAATGTTTAATGGGTGAGAATTTATGTCCCCCGTTCAACGACAAAAGCGGCAGGTGATAATAAAAGTTGGATTCGAGTCATGAATCTCAACTTGCGTACTTGCTTCTCCAGCTCACATGCACACGAGCCCTTCGTGTAAACATTGTGGGCGCGTGTGCGCCAGGACCGGACGGACCGGTGGGACTGAGATTGGTTCGTCCGAGTCTGACCGAACCGCTTGGGCCTAAGAAGTAAGAACCCCTTTGGACATGCATTATGTCCAAATGAGATTAACTCCAAATCACTGCAAAAAGAAGGAAGATTCATGGCGACCAAGATTTGTTTGTTAGGAACCAAACGTCGTTGCCAAGAACATTGCACCTTGGATTCGCGATTGCCGGCAGTGGCGGTCAAGAAGCAATGCGTCGGCTGCGGCGGCGGCGGCGATGATGGCATCTTATTACACATGTCATATGCATTTTAAATGATAATTGATAGTTATCTAGTCAAACAAATATTTTGAATGGACCCTTCAAATTTTGGTTAACACCTAATTGACCTGGCCCGTAAAAATAGTTCTTTTTTAACATGCATGGAAACATTATATTCTTTCCCCTAAGAAATGTCAGTTAAAAGATCATTTGGATGGTTGTGAAGCAATAAAAAAACTCATGAGAAATTAACTTTGTACAAAAACCACGGAAAACATTCTGCATATAGTAACAAAAAACCTTTAACCCTTCACACAATTTTTTTTTCAATGTTATACTTCTCACATTTTCAAGCTACGGTATAATTAAAATTGATGCACATTAACATACTAAATAATCAATCTGAAGACTCCCTCCTCTCAAAAAAGAGAAATGAATAATAATAATTGAAGACTCTAAGATTAAATTTAAACTCGTGGCGGCATAATATATAATCATGTAAATTCTCAGCACTGGATGATATCTGATTGTATATACAAGTACACCATGCCCGGGTAGCCTCAAGTAAATAAATTACGCTCTTCTCTCGTTGACAAGCACTGGAATAGCTCTGGTCAGACAAAAATACTAATACTCGCATACCAAGCAAGAGCAGATAAAAAAAATTAACAAAAGAAAGAAGCAAGAAAACAAGAAAGCCTGCATACAGGTGCTCTCCGATTCCAGCTCGTGAACTTGGTATCTATACTTGAATTTGGGAATGCCCCATTGAATCAATTCCTGCAAAGTTACTCTTGTTTGTCCTCTTCGGCCTCATCTTCAAGTGCAAAGGCCTCTGAACGACCTGCATTTCTTTCCCTCTTATCGAGTTTAACTAGTCCAAGTTCGCTGTCTGAGGTACCTTTGGTGAGGGATTGAGCTTCTTCGTCGTCATCTCCAGCTTCACCTGAATAGGCATATCTGAAGCAGGAGAGTTAAAATTTTCTGTGCATTAAACTGTTTGCCTTATTTTCTGTTTATAGAAAGAATCTTCACCTTTGTGAGCTTTGAGATGGTGCCCACAAGTAGCATATAACACATAGCAGTGACAAGGCAAGAATGTCCCAGAAGGCTGTGATAATCCATGCACTCTGCCACCGTTCACTGAAGGGATCTGTTGCTTTGAAGTACACCTAAAATGAAAATGACTTAAGACAGGAAGACAAACAAAGACTCCTATGTGATAGCTAGATATCCCATGCTAGATATCTGAACTTGCTTGTTGCAACTATATTAAAAGAATCTATGTAATATGCTAGCTTACATAAGATTTGGAATAAGATCTGTTAATCAACAAAAGAAAAATGACAATTGTCCAATGGAACATAAACCACATACACTTTCCTTCCACAGCATTTTGGCAATATTATTTCAGTTTTATCAAAACCAATTAATCATTGGATTATCAAATATAATGTTATTGATTAGAGTTGATTTATTGTCCACAGATACGAAGATTAGGTTTGGATTGCACAGACGAAATTTCTATTTACAATGGCTCAGAAAACAGACTGCTGCATTCAAATAGGAGAAAAAATTGCATTCGATATATAATGTCACAGAAATACAAATCATAACAAATGACTGTCTTCAAGTACAAAATCTATGTCAAGTTTCAGGTAACGCAATTGCAAATATATCCAGACCATTGGTTTATTGTTCCAGCAAAGTTAAAATTTCAGGTATTGAAATTGAAAAACCCAGATTACCAGCAAAGAAGGTTGACATATACGGACCCTTCCAAGTTCAAAATGATGTCAAATCCAACATATAGATTGCTTGCTAAACCAATGCACCGATACACCTCAGAGTTTATAATTATCTTCCTTAAATTGTCATTTATAATGAACATGTCCAACATCTTAATATAGCCTGTTGCTGCTCCAGCATAGCCATATGTCTAGAGCTTTTAAAGAGTTTTTTTTTCTTCCCACAAACTGGCATTTATAATGGACATTTCATATCTGATTCACAGTAATGAATAGCTATTTTGCTTTTAGCTTGAGCAAAATATCTTTAAGCAAGACTATTTTTCATTTAAAAGTGTAGGTACTGCAAGATATATATTAGGTCAAACTGTAAATGCTATGTAGCTACCTTGCAGATAACTCTAGTAAACAAGAATATTTTGATGCACAAAACAAGCAACAAGAATGGAATTACTTTGGAACACTATACATTAAGTAAATAGTAGTTTAAGTTGAGCAGGTTTTGCGTAATTACAAGGATGATATGAGCTAGCATCATATTGAGGATTGATGTCCACTGATAATCTATTTCCAACTTCACATACATCAAGTTAAACTGAGGTCCTATATGAAAGGTGAATACAAGTGTAATGAAGATGAAAATTGTTTGATACATTAAAATCATTAACAAAACTACCTAGTGTTTTTACTTTATCTCAAAGTACCCATACTGTATAAGAACTACTAAATTAGTATACCACAACAGGACATCTCAAAACAATAATAAATCTATCTGATGTGGCCATCAGATATGTGCATGACTCTTGGAGGAAAATAAACAGAGAGCAATTTTATAGATCGTTGCATCCATATCAAAAACCAAGTAGGATAGTTTTCTACATATAAATCCTTAGAAATAGCAGGATAGTACCTCATATCCGATCCAAGCAACTGAAGCAATCACAGCAACGGCTAATGCATTAGTGAACTTCCTGTATATATCCAACTTCACAGCACTCCTCCTTGTCTACAATGTTACAGACACATAGCCATCTTGAAAAGGAGTAACATAGATAATCTCACTATTAATAACCTATAAAATACATATTCAGGTGTAAATTAGTAACCTGTAATTGTTCCAATGTTCGGGACAGCGAAGTAAATATCCAGAGAATTAGGAAAGCATCAAGAAAAGCATCAGGAAGAACAAGAAACAATCTGGCTTTCCCCGATATATCATTAATGGTCCCAACATTTTCTGCAATGTCAAGCAACTCTGTCGCAAGAAAGTATGTTACTCCAAGAAGAAGCACCTTAGAGGTAAGACCTCCCAGAGTTGGCCTCACAACACCATATCCCATAGAAACAGATAATATAAGTAGTCGAGAAATTGTTTTTCTAATAGCTCCAACAGTCACAACCCAAGTTGTAATTCCAACTGGCCTCACACCAGTATGATTGAAGTTTAAATATTCAGAATACCAAAGAGTCATCTCAAATAAGCCGAGAGCAATAACTAAGGTGATGCAGTTCTGAATCGGCAATATATCCTTCCAAAATCTAACATACTGCCAAAACCATATGACAATCAGGACAAAATATGCCAAAGACATAAACGAGTAAAATGTCATCAATGGTGCCATCCTCCCTGGCAAGTAACCATGAGGATTTTTCCAGATTGTCTTCCCACTCATGACAAGTCCCCTCAGCTTTGGATCACAGGAGATAAAGAACAAGTTGTACATTCCAGTCTTTGTTACATAAACTTCCTCAGCTTCCATTTTAACAGATAAATAGTTTGCACTGAAGTGAGTGTTTAACACAATAGGCCATTTAAGGTCCACAGAGGACGGCCTTCTAATGACTTCACCTTGTTTGCACCCTTCAAGTTTAGCGAGATCAGGGGTGCAACAAATGGATCTTAGCCCACCATAGGCAGACCCACCAATGTTATCTCTGTCAGATGCTTCAAATATAATAGCTTGGATTAATCCTGTACTATGCTCCATGCTTGAATGCTGCTCAGCTGCCTCCCTACTCCTCCAGAATGTAATATTATTGAACCTATAAACGGTCAGCAATTCAAAATGCAAAATGCATCAGAAAAAAAAAACTTGACCACTTTGCATGGCACAGTTTAACTCAGCAAAGAAATAGTTGACCATAGTAGTTAGTAGCAGTGTGTGGAAAAAAGGTAACCATAAGAAATGTTACAGTGAAAACATTTAAGAGAACATTAAAATTCTTTTTTGATAGAACCAAAACTATGAACTCCAACAGCCCAAAATGGAGGATTTGTCAAAACAAGTGACAATGGGGATCGGATATTTGATAGCAGTTGCACACATTAGCCGCAGCTAGCGAAAGATGAGATTTTCCTTTCTCCGTCGGATCCTAAACTAACTCCATACCCAATTAATTCGGCGAATTCAGCTTGCCATCACATTTTGCAACTCTACTTTCATGGAGGAAGTTAATTTAAAACAAGAATGCATATATGTGATTGCCTTCAACAGTGCGATAACCCTTTTTTTTTTGCTGATCCCGTTAACATCGAGATCTCCGAAATTACAACTTTTAGAGTAAAAAGATGATACCTAAATCAGATCTTAAAGGCAAACGCACTACAAAGATCGACCAGCTCCGTAAATCAGCTCAATCTCACATTTTGGCAACAACTCAGTTCGTACTTAAACAGAAGACAGAAGCTACACCCCCACAAACACCAATTTGATCGCCCCTGAGAACAGAGAACAACAAGCAGCTGAAGAAGAGACGAATCAGAGGAAGGGTTTCGGTGAGTACTTGACGTAGGCGCGGCCGTCATCGATCCGGAATGGGCCGATGGCTGTGGGGTCGGTGGCGACAACGCCCTCGCTGCCACCGGAGAGGAGGAAGGCGTTGCCCACCTCCTTGAAGGGTTCCCGGTCATAGACGTGGAGCGATGCTTCCACGCAAGGGGCGCCGGAGGACCAGACGAAGAGGAGCAGCGCAGCTGCGACGGCGGCCACGCCGGTGAGATCCATGGAGCTCTCGAGCGCGAAGAGAGAGAGGGAGAGAGAGATCTGGGAGTGGGGGAGAGAGAAAGGGAGACCTCACACGAGAGAAGTTGGGAGAAGAGCCGCCACGTGGGACCAGTGGGCCCGCCCCTTTGTTGGGCTGAGATGAGTGAGTGTGAAGGGTTGCATTTTGGGTGCGTCTAAAGAAAACGCTGGTGACGCGCCGACATTGGGTGATTACAGAAATGTAGTAAATTATTTTCTTTGTCTCTTTAATTTTCGTTTGTTATATCTTATAGATATAATGTAGTAAATTATTAAAAATGTCTATATTCATTATAAAATATCTGATATTTACAAATTACTAAAGTTTTATAATGTTAAATCTAATATATATATATATATATATATGATTTTAATCTAAAGATACGTATATATATATATATATATATATATATATATATATATGAAAATTATTTAACATGCACTTGATTCTAGAAAAATATCACATATATTTCTTATGTTTTTGTCAGCGTGTACTTTTCAAATTTATATTTCAGGATTAAAATATTGATCAATCATTTTTCTTTTCGTGATAATCATTATAGGAGAAATATTTTCCCCACTTTCTATATGTAGATAAGTCTAGACCAATTTTTCATAGTTCTATTTCATAATAATAATGCTAAGATGTGTTCTTCATTCACCTTTTCATTTTGAATTTTAAACAATGTTTTTTTTTATTTTTTTCTTTGTTTTTATTTGGTACCTTATGGATTCTTATCTTTGTATTTTCTGACAATTACTAACAGTTTAGTGTATGCATTGCAACATTTTATAAAAAATAAGGGTTGAATTAATTAAGATTTGTTAAATTATTCTTTTTTACTATTGCACAACTTTAAATGGAAATGATCAAATATAATAAGAATTAGTTCAATGTAAGAACAAAATCTATGACATCAAGCAATAAATCTGTCACTAATAAATTCACGAACGCAGGAAATCTTACATTGTATATAATATTGAACCCTCAAGGTAGAATAGGTTCTAGTAACCTCAATGTGTTAGAGAAATAATTAAAATTAGGGGTGAACAGTAACAAAGACTAAAATCTAAATAGAGAAAAGATACTAACAAGGTGAAAGTATGAAATGAGATGAAATGATGAACTATATATGCTAAGATGTCCTAGAGTTTTGAAATCATTTAGAGTAGCAATTAATTAGTGTGACCAATGAACATGCATTAAACTCTTGTTCAATTTAAGTATCATGGTGCATGCATTCTTCTTTCAAAACTATACAGTTATAATTAGGCATGAGAGAAGACACTTTCATGCTCCATGCATATTAATAGTCTAATTGCATTCACTTCACAAATATCCAATAATAAAATAGTACTCTTAGTTCTAAGATGCACATATATTATCTTGTTTAGTGAAGCTACTGGTTAATCAATATGAATCACATCAATTGATAATCTAGATTAATTTCCACGATGTAGCTACTCACATTTAATTATATTCCATTCCATAAGCGAAGAATAAAAATCCAAGCAACATTCAAACACATCAACTAATTAATCCTAAACTTCATCTAACCCTAAGAGGTGTAGCTACTCGTATTGAAGGAGAACAAAACACCATAAAAAATGAAATTTGCATTAAATATAAAAGACGAAAGTTTTCAAGATCAACTTTCAAACATGTATTCAAATCCAAATGACTCAACCTCCAAATTGTCAAAAGATGAACCCTCAAGATTGCTCATCTTAAACCCTTTAATACCTAGGGTAGATTACATCAACCATCTCACAAAATTTCGCTAACTTTTTAATAAAATAATCTTAAAATAATCTAAATGCAACACATTACAATTATGGAAATATGCGTTACAGACTAAATGGATTGTGCTACGGTCTCTAATGCACCATTTGAGAAAGTGCACTACAGTCATTATCAAAGCTACAATTGAAAAGAGTGCACTTCATTTTAGTTCATGTGTGCTACATTTTGATGCAAATCATGTTTGCTGCTGCTACGAGTGAAATGAATTGGTTGTGATCGGATTGTATTCTTGCTCAGACTTTTGGCCACAACGAAACCATAATCATATTATTTCAACTACGACGTATCTTGGCCCTTTTGTGTCTTTGCCCTTTCTTGTTTTTAATATTTTTGAAGTCCTAATATCGAGACAACAAGGATATATGTTGAATCTAGGATCCCGATATTATTTTGGTGATCACAAATTTTTGAGGGAACTTAGTTTGGACTAATGAGCTTGTTGAACTGATTTATGAAAGACAGATTTTTCGAGTTCAAAGCATGATAGGTCGATCGAAGTTAAAGAACGGACGACCTATGCACATAGAAGACATATTAGAAGAACCCTATGTGTGCAGTGATCGTTCTAAGCATATGAAGTGGTCGACCAATGTTAAAGACAAAGATCTAAGAAGTGGAGTTAAAGACTGAACAGTCGATCGAAGATATTGACAGGACGACCGAAGACAAAGG
>LTAE01002084.1:24679-47275 GCA_001647135.1 Pontederia paniculata | reverse complement strand
ATTAATTCTGAAAGATAACAGTAGTTAACAAATCTTTTATCTCTAACCAATCCAACCTACATTCATTTATCTATTTATCTTTTAAAACTGAAATCTAATAGTTTATCTTATCTTTTATAAATTTTATCTTATCTCTTATCTTATCTCAATTCACTGAATATCTTTTAAATCGGGTTTTCAAGATAAAATTTCAGAATATAAAAATTCATCAATCCTCGTGGGTTCGACACTCTACTTATCACTTTATTACTTGTGCGACCAGTATACTTGCTGAGTATTTAGCGTGTGATTTTTCGCAATCAGACACATACTTGTCGACGAATCTCATCTTCCATGCAAGGACTAAACACTTGGAAATTGATTTCCACTTCATCCGTGATGAAGTTGCGCAACATCGTCTTCAAGTTCGCTATATTTCAACCAAAGATCAAATTATCAATATCATGACCAAACCCCTCTCAGGCGTTCGTTCGTCATACGTTTCTCTGCAACAAACTGCGCTTGGACACACGTTCGGCACAGGTTTGAGGGGGTGTATTGGAATAGGTCTAACTGTTCACATTACTTGGTCCTCTACGTCCATATCTCCAGGCATCTACTCAGCTCTATTATGTGCATATTGTGTGATACATTCTCGTTATATAAGATCCGTAAATGAATGTAACTGAGTGTGCAAGTATAATAAAGAATTTTGTCTTCACTCATAAGTATTTACTCAATACTACACAAACATTTAGGTACTACCACTTATATGAAGCATTCACGTGCACAAAAAACACACTACTCATTACAATGCACTTGGAGCACTTGTCACTTTTTCACTTGCTGCGATGGTGCACTCTTCTCCACCTCACTTGAACACGACCTGCTGCTCATTGCTCACTGCTACAACATGAGCAACCATGCCTATTTATAGGAATCTCACAACCGACTTTAAGAGGCTTCTCTTGGAAGCTATTAAGCTTTGGCCACAATATATAGAACCCTATAGAAATATTTAGCTACCTATAGAAATTCTAGATACTAGAAGATTCATAAAGTTGGTGCTACATAATATTTTATACTCCCCCTCAATGTCAACTTTTCCCTTATAACTGTTAACCATATAATGTAATCTTAAAGACTAAATAATTCTAGAAATTGCCCTTGCACTTTTGACTATGTTTCAAAGGAATGTATTAGTGTTGCTAGTGTTGCTAGTATCATTTGTAATACCGGTATTATTATTATTATTATTATTATTATTATTATTATTATTAACGACGCCGAGAAGCTCTTCCTTTTTGGTTTTATGTACATGAATGAGAAAAGAAGTCGTTGGACATGATTTGAATTGGTTTCATTTGGTCTCTTTCTCTCAAATTAGTTTCTGTCGATTACAAAATGAATCATGACTCAAATTGCTCTCTCTCTCTCTCTCTCTTTCTCTCTCTCTCTCTCTCTCTCTCTCTCTCTCTCTCTCTCTCTCTCTCTCTCCATATATATTATGTATATTTCTTATTGTTAGTCTAATCTTAGATAGAGGAAAATCACATACTGATATATATTGGCTGACCGTCACCGTCTTGAAAATGTCATCTGCTCTTGTGACACAACCAACTGGCTTGCGAATCCAAATCCAATCTCGTAAATAGCTACAAAGGTCATTATTAAATTTTGGAATAAGTCTAAAAGAAAATTGCCGGTAGGATATGAACATCCCTTCATTAATTAATCATGTTGACACATACGAACATCTCTTCATTAATTAATCATGTTGACATATACGAGGTGTTCCAAAGTCCCCTTTGACCCGATATGATCATATCCAATCCTTTAATTCGATCATATCCAATCCTTTTATTCGATCGCACCCTATCATCGAATAATCAATTGCTTTTATTCTTGTTTTTTAAATTTTTCGTATACTTTTTAGGAGCAGGAAACAAAATTTTCTAAGCATTTAAAATATTTTTTAAAGATAAAAATTTTACATTTTAATTTATAAAGTAATTTAAACTTTTGCATAAATGAAATCGTTCAATTTCAATAAATATCATTTAGGTCATATCAGATAGGTTTATCGAATTTAAAAAATTAAAATTCATATTCGATTAATCCAATCTATGATATGACTCGATTTAGTTGAAATTAAATAAATTTGGATTATCAAATTCATGCACTCAACTCGAGATAATGAATAGGGGTGTATGTGCATTATAGTTTAATTTATTCAAGAAAAATAATTCATTTCATTGTTGTAGAGAGCTTCGGTGCTCAACCATTAGTTTTAATTGAATTTAGTAGTCATCTCCTATTTAACTAGAGGGCTATCTTTAAGATAGTTGAAAGATAATGTATTCCTATTTAAGTAGGAGATATATACTCCCGCTAAATCCTAATTAAAAGTGTATGAATTATGAATGAGTCGTACATAACTCTTAACCATGTTCAATAAATTTATGAATTTAAATTTGTTGATAAATCCATTTGTAGCTCATATGACTGATCTATTTGTCTTTTTCGACAATTTAGATTTCGATATATAAAGTTACACATAAATAAATACTTCTGTAATAAGTTTGTAATCTTATAATTAAAATAAATAAATATAGTTATTAGCAAGGTAAAGGAAAAAAAATGTGTAGCCGTTGTAGTTTAATTAATTCAATATAATGGAAAGAGGAATTAAAAAAAATAAGAATGTCCAAATGAGAAGTAAAGAAAATAAAGTCAATAGAGAACTTCCCGAAAATTATGTTAAGGATAAGTTTTTATTATATATAGATATTTGGATCGACATCTCTAACATTGAGAGAGAGAGAGAGAGAGAGAGAGAGAGAGAGAGAGAGAGCTGGTGAGCATTCCTAAGAGAGAGATGAAGGGCAGAAATGATCTCCAAACATGCAATTTGCTCACCATCTTCTTCTACCTGCTTCTATCTTTGAGCTTGTTTGCAGATCTCAGGTCTTTAGCGCAGACTCTACCACAGGAAGAAGGTAATTAGTTATGACTTTTAAATATGTTCCTTGCATGCTCTAAATGTTCAAGTAATCTCTAACTTATTTTGTTCAAGGAATTGAACTAGAGATTGAGGGTAGGAGTGTAAGCAAAAAATCGGCCCGATCCCACATAAATTTTTTAGGTTCTTTTCAATTCGAAAAAATATAGATCGATTTTTAAATTTTAAAAAATCATCCGAGGAACTCGATGGAGGCCTACATAATTAAAATTTTATTAATGTATGTATTATTGTAATATTTTGAATATTTTTAAGAGGGCACTGAGCGTGTAGCACACTTTTAGTGTAGTGCGTGTAGCGTACTGAAAAGTAACGATACTTTTTTGTACAAAATATTTTAGTCATTGTTCACTTGTACAGAAAATGTCGATATTTTTTATACAAGTGCGCTACACATTTCTTTTTCTTATTTTTAATATATAAAAATTACTCAATTAACATATAAATTTTGTAAATAAATATTAACAAAATTATATAAGTATGAATAATTAAATTACTATATTATAACATGTAGTTATTGTTAATTTATATAATAAACTAATTTTTATATTGTTAATAAAATTATCAAAATATAGGAAACTGAAAAAATTGATAAGACTTTTTTATTGGAAAAAAAAGTATACTAAAAAAGCAGGGCAAATTTTATTTTCGTGAAAAATCATCCGACCTGTATTACTTTCACCTCTAATTGCGGGTTTATTTTCTGGTTGCTATGAATCAACTATTTATATTTTTTTGCCTATATTTTATCAACCAAGTCAAGATGATGCATCCAATGCAAAAAGCTTGAGATCGATCTATTGATTTATTGACCATACTACTCGATCTTTTGGTAACCATAATTATTAATATGTTGTTATATATAGATTAAGAACTCTAGCTATTTGAACTTTCATAATAAGGACGGAGCAATGCCCTTTCGGAAGGACCTTGGCCCCCTTAATCTTTTAATATTAAATATTTTATGTATTAATTTAAAAAGTTTTTTTTATAATTATATAGTTTTTTATAGGTCGCTCCCTCTCAATTTTTCGCTAGTGTCATTTATACTTTAACATCAAGTCAATGATAAATTTGTTAATGTAATAGTACGCGATGTTTTTCTTTTTGTATTGTGCAAAATTAGGCCTTTGACAAAGTAAAAGTTAAATTGAAAAGTGGAGCAATATCTAATTATTTCGAGAACCATATTGCATATATTTTAATATGATTGATGACGTATATATTCAGGGCGGACCCCCATATACCCGGAGGGGGCCACCCCCCTCCCCCAACTTTTCGGTATATAAAATATATATATATATATATATATATATACGTATATATTAGTAGTTATAGTCAATAAAATTAAATACTAATAAATTATCATAATTAACTAATTGACATAGTGAATATGTGATTTTAACAAGCATTTAGAGATTTAGGATTTAAATCTAAATCTCTCTTATATTTTTTTTTAATTTATTGTTATATATTTTGACTCCTCTTAACATTATATATTATGAACTTTGGTGTGACAGGCCATGAATAAGTACTTTGAAACCTTAGAATCATTCCATATTTTCTTGAGTTTCATAGTCAATGCAATCCTTTTCATATAGAAAAGATGATGAAACGTGAAACGGTAAAAGTAAGTAATAGACCTACATAATTATCAAACGCAATGCATTAAACAGTTAACTACACTTATATATATATATATATATATATATACATATTATGTATTTATCAAGTTATCGTGCATGTGTTACGTATGAACAGTGACCCACGTCATTTTAAGTCAATGCAACTATTCACATATCTTAGTCAATGGTTGAAGATTTATATGGTACAAAAATCTCCACATAATTAATGTGACAGTTGTATGTAGAGGAAACAAAATAACAAATACTGATGGTTTCCTTATGTAAAAAATCAGATTTAAATTTCATAATTTATAAAATTATATACCACTGAATCTATTTTTTTCATATTACAAGACGAGTTTGATTTGCATTGAGGGATCTTTATTCCTAAGTACGGAAAGAAAAATAAATAATCTATATTATTATACTATTAATTGTTTCGGAGATAAGATAATATAATTTAATATAAAAAGAGGGGATCAAAAGTATTTCAATTTGGAACTCAGCAAATAAAAAAATGGATTGATAGTAAAGACAACAATTTGTGTATACTTGTGTTCGAAAAAATTATATCATATGTCATGTCGTGCCAAAATTGACATCTAAACGGCTTGATCCGATCAGGCCTAAATTAAGTCGATCGTATCGTCATGCAAAATCAAATCGGATCGAGCCATTTTATTTTATATTTTTTGAATTTTTAATTATTTTTAACAAAAAGTTTTAATTTTATAATTTTATACTTCATATCATATAATATACTATTTAATACAATCATAACATAAATAGGTAAAATAATAATTAAACTATAGTATGTTATATTATTATATTGATAAGTAATATATATTATCTAAGATGATGCATTAAATTTTTTTATTATATAGGTTAAATAAAAAAATATATTGGAGGTGAAATTTGAATTCGAATTGAGAATATTGGTGAGCATTTATATTAAATAATATATATCAATAAAAATATGTATATTTTATATACTAATCGTATCCGATCGGCAGGCTCTTGTCGGCGACTGTTTGTTCCAGTGTCCATCTTTAATTAATAGTAAACCTACTTGGCCTCGCCTAGGGGTGCAAATACAAAATTAAAAAAAAAACATCCATAAATCTTGTATATTTTAGCATTCGAAAAAATGTTAAGTAATTTTTATGTTTTAGCAAATTATCCGAGGAGCTGGAGCCGTACCTGATAAAACTTATATAAAAAAATGTTATTTTTATACTTTGAATAACTTTTAACAGGTATTATATTACCACGTTAGTATACATTATTATGTAACACATATTACCAAAAATTATATAAGATATGAATAATGATAGTAGAACATAAAATATATTGTAAATTTATTAATAAATACAAAATTAATAAAAAATTTAGAGCCACAGAAAAGCTGTTTTTAATTCTAAAAAAATATTTAATAATCATTCCATTACGGCTCGGCCTAATATCCCAAAATATGTCTACCAAAGTCGTTTAACGCATTAAGTTGGCCCGTTTAGAGCCCACGGCCGTTGCTCGGGGTTTCTTTTCATAAATTCATTCATAAAATTTAATATTTCAAATAAATTTAATTATAGAATAATTAATATACATCAATAATATAAAATTATGCACTTATTTAATATCCATTGATATTAAAACAATTTATATATTTTTATATGTAAGAATATGAAGTTATAAATATGTGTATTATTACAAAATACTACCTAGCTAATAATAATTATAAATTATTAAGTTAAATATATATATATATATATATATATATATATATAATATAAGAATGCACTAAAGTTATTTGCAATGAAATTTTTATAAACATCATTTGTACACCTCATTTTCAATCATTAATAAACTATTTAACATTTTTTTCTTATATAAATTGAAAAATTATTCGTACTCATATAGAATCATACAAACTTGTATAAAATTGTATAGCCTCGTATAATCACTATAAAATTCTAATAAAGTTTTACAAGAACATTTAAATTAATTTATGAATAAGATCTAATATACTAAGATTTTAAACTAAATTGACTCGTTTTATTTATGTAAAATTCTTAAATTTTCATTAGTTTAAAGAGTCTCACTAAATCCAGTCTTCAATGTTTCGGTTGGCAGTTAATGCGTTGGAAAAGATAGGAAACAAGTTGAACAAGAAGTGGAACTTTTCCGTGGATCCGTGCAGTGGACAGGATGGTTGGATTGAGGACTTTGGGGATATCTACAGAGATAGCAGGGTCCTATGCAATTGCACCAATATTTGCCATGTTACTAACATGTAAATCTTCACAAAGAAAATGCTTATTCACATGTTTCTTTACTGGGTTTGCTCATTCTTGAATATTTCTATCCAGCCTGCTTAAAGGTATGAACTTGACTGGATTCCTGCCGGATGAGTTTTCCGAACTTCCATTCTTGCAAGAACTGTAAGTCTCTTTTTTTTTAACCATTTTATTAGGTGATGATGATACTAGATATATTGTTTTGTGTTGTTACTCCCGCTCATTAATTATTACAAGTTTGTAAATTTATCGGAGCATGTCAATTTTTCTCTTCATCTTAGGCTCTGTTTGGTTGGGAGCATTTGCTTCCCAACCAAGCGTCCCATGTGAGACATGGGATGCTGGTAAATAGCGTTCGGACTTTGCGCCAAACAGGACCTTAAACGAATCTGTCAGCTTTACTTATGAAATGTTTTCTTTCTGTTTTGGATGGTATTTTATGGCCATTCAAAAACCTTCTTCTCAAGTTTGAAGTGGAATAAAGCCTTAGATAAAAACAATAGGTGAGACAAAAAGAAGGCCGTGACCTACAGTTTATAAGAAAAGAAAACTCAGTAGAGCTCGTGGAAAGGGCCACTACGACCCGATTCACTTTCTTTACTCCCCAATAGTTACACATGATCTCGACCCAACTCTCGAGACACCTAACCAAATCAAGAGTCAATGAAACCTCGAGGAAAACAATCGGACTAGAGAACCAAACTCGGGTTTACTTCGGTGTCTGAGGTAAGGGAGATTCCGGTTGAAGCTCTCTCAAATAATTTCCTTGTAATCCAGCATTAACAAGTCGCGATAATCGACATATTAACGACATTAAATGTTCCAAAGGAGAGCTGATAGTGGTCAGTAGACTCAGTTAATTGTTGCAATTGTTTGAAGAGGGCATCTTTTATACTTGTTTTTTGAGGCAACCATTACTTGTACTCATTGCTGGCTAATGTTCGAAATTTGATTAACATAACTAATTTTAAGTTTATGCATGTATCAGTGATTTGACACGGAATTATCTTAATGGAACCATTCCAATTGCTTGGGCATCTCTTCCCCTCGTTAACCTGTAAGTATTACTCTTATCCAAATTGGAATTATTATTTATGTGGATTAAAGTTACCCTTTTACATGTTTTAGATGCTGCATGCATCTGTTTCAAGTTATTAGAACCTAATAACATTTAAGTCTAAGGATTCGACATAGCACATGACGAGTAACTATACTTGGCAGGTCACTGCTTGGAAATAGAGTATCTGGGAGGATCCCTGAGGAGTTGGGGAACATTAGTACCCTTCAGACTTTGTATACTCCATATTTTTTATTCTGTTTTCTTTTCCTTCTCTTTCTTTCCTTGTTTTGTTTTGGTGCATTTGACATTGTGGTTTACTTTTAATATTTCATTGCTTTCAGGACATTGGAGTCTAACCTGCTTGAAGGGCCAATTCCAGCATCACTTGGTAACCTCACCAATTTATTGAACTTGTAAGGTTCTTTCAACTCATTTTTTTCATGATGAGGTTGACCTATTAAAGCTTACTGCACTGCTACAAAAATGCAGTATCCTAATACATAAGTGAATTGACCATCTTATGATATATTCTGTATGATGTTTTGAGTTGTACTCCTAGATTCAGAAAGTTTGGTGCTTTATTGAGAAGCTGTAAAAAAAAGTAAAGATATTACAAACTGTCCTTAGATCCATGAGGCTTCTCAGAAGCCTGATAACTTTCATCATGAATGTTAAGGAAAAGGCATTCCTCCCTATTCCCTGACTGCTCAAATGCTCTTGGGTTTCACTTTCATGGTGTCAAAATATCTTGCAAGGTAACAGTTTGTTATAACTGTTACCTTTTGGACTTTTGAGTTGTGTGTTTATCCGTCAAATAGAGATGATCGAGTAAAGAATCAAGTTATGACATATAGAGAGTTATTGGGGATGCTACTACATCCCACCTATTTCTTTTCATGATGAGGTGTTCTTTTTCAGACCTACAGGCATAAATAAATTATCTTCTACTTATTTCTTCATCTTGCTTTTGTTAGGATTTCCCACATATACTGAAATAATTCATCATCTTCTTGTTTCAATTTGTGCCTCTGATGATTGCTAGATGTCTAAAATTCCAGTAGCTGTTTCTTTTAATATCAATGTATATGTGTTTTTATTTTCATTTCTTACCCTGTTGAACTCTTCTGTTGCAGTCGTGCCTCTGGAAACAACTTAAGTGGACAGCTGCCTGACTCACTTGGCAATTTGAAGAATCTTAATGAATTGTATGTTACAACTTTTTCCGCACTTGTTTAGTGCTGACGTTGAGATATCTATGATTCTATAGTATGGCTAAAGGCTCCATTTTTCTTAGATTTCTTTCGGGTGATGATGTTAGATATCTCCTTTGCATGATTAACATATTGGATTCTGAATTGGTTTTGCAGTATAATTGATGCGAACCCAATATCTGGAAAAGTTCCAAGCTTCATAGGAAACTGGACAAAGCTCACAAGACTGTCAGCACTGCTACCTATCTGTTTATTTAATGCTAAAGGTCTTTTAAGTTTAGGCGGTTGCTAGTTGCATTTTATCCACTTTTTTCTTGTCAGGGACATGCAAGGAACATTAATGGAGGGGCCACTTCCTCCTAGTCTTTCAGCATTAACATCAGTACAGCAATTGTTAGGGCCTTTTGCTTATAAGTTTTTTCCAATTTAAGTCCTTACAATTGATATCTCCTGGTTAATAATTAAGCTATTTTGCAATTACAGGAGAGTGTCTGATATGAGAGGAGGACTTGGAGAGTTCCCACCACTAATGAATATGACAAACTTAGAAAGACTGTGAGTGTGATTCATAGAGGCATTTTAGATCAGCAACATGGTTTTCCTTTGCTCATTCCACTCATATTGTTTGGTGGTGTCTAACAGGGTTTTACGAAATCTATCTATTTCTGGTCAACTTCCTGATTTTATTGCTAGCATGAAACTCAAAACATTGTACGCGATTTGGATTGTCAACTATCTTCATTATTTCCTCCACTGTAACAAATTTACGGTTCATTTCTTAAAATCGAAGTTGATGTTTCAATTGCTTACAGGGACTTGAGTTTCAATAACTTAACTGGTCCAATCCCGGAGCAGTACAGTGTCTTGACTAATACGATTAATTACATGTAAGAAAATATCACAGGTTCATTATATGTTTTGATATTAAGGTTTGGTGACCTATGAATCACAGGGAAAAAAATTTGATACTCTATTTTTTTCTTGCATAGGTACCTCACAAATAACAACCTTACTGGAACTATACCAGATTGGATATTGGAAAGCAATAAAAACTTGTATGTAACTTATGCATATTGCAAACCTACACCTTACAGTTAAATATTTGCTAGTGTAGAATTTTCATGTTTGACATACTAATTCCCTCGAACTCTTTACTGCAGAGACCTTTCTTATAATTCTTTCACTCATCTCCCTACACCAAATTCCTGTCAACAAGGAAATGTGTAAGTATTAAATCACGTATTACCAAAAAGTTCAATTTATTTTGACAGCCCTGAAAATGCATTTTCCTGCTTTTAGGAATCTCGTCTCCAGTTACTCAACAACAGATAGTGAATCGTGAGCCCCTACTTTGAACTACAGTGAATATAAGCTCTCATTCAGGTTCAAGTTTAATGATGTGCTGTGGCTTAATTTGTGTTAATAGGGTCGATCCTTGCTTTAGACGAAATTATCCATGCCGTGGAAAGGCTGAAAGTGAGTGTTGATACTTGTTGAATGCTCTCTTCTTTTCTGTTTTCTCTGAATTGCTAAGCTTATCCTTATTGCTCAAAAGAATTGAAATCTGCCCCCACTTGCTATTCATCATAACTGCATGTTTTTCTTCCCTTAATTTAAAGCAGCATTTATTGAATTTATGCAGACTACGACTTGTTTATAAACTGCGGTGGTGTTGACATGTACGTTGATGGAAATAAATATGAAGCAGATACCAAAGCCCAAGGTACAGCAGTATTTGCTCAATCTAATAGTAAAAAATGGGCCTACAGCTCTACTGGAGACTTTGTTGATAACCGCAATGAAAAGTACATTGCTTCCAACGTGTCAGTCCTTAACATGACGAACTCGGGGTTATATATGAATGCACGTCTAAGCCCTCTGTCCCTCAGATACTATGGCCTCTGCTTACAGAAAGGGACTTATAACGTGAAGCTTCACTTTGCAGAAATAATGTTTACTAGTGATAAAACATATTCTAGTTTGGGGAGACGAATATTTGATGTATATATCCAGGTGCACTTAACTGTCTTTATCACATCATTTACTTGCTGATGCTTTGTTCCATAGTCTTTCCTTCCTTTTTCAGCTCAACTTTGTTGTTTCACTTTCTCTTTCTCTGCCTTATTTACACAATCTTTCTTGATTTTAATAACTTGAAAGTTACTTTAAATATATATTTTTTCTTTTATGATATGAAAAAAAAGTCAGCATCACTATAATGTCTATCAATATCTTAAGGCATACCAATTTCTATTAACCAAGATAAAGAGTGCAGTATTGACCGAAACTTGTAGCAAGAGATTTTGGATACAGAATTCAGTGCCTTACTGCACTCTGCTCTGGTTGTGTCTTTGTAAAACCTTACAGAAGAAGAAATAAAACGAGTAAAACAGATGGCAATAAATAAAACAGTTGAATGTCCTGATTACTCATTGAAACAAGATGTAGTTCACTTTTTATTTACCTTGAATTTTGTGCAGGGCCAAAAGGTATTGGAAGACTTCAATATTGTAGAAAAAGCTAATGGCGCCGGTAGGGTAACAATTGAACAATTTAATATTTCTGTAGATGGTACTTTGGAAATTCACTTCCAATGGGCTGGGAAAGGCACACATGCCATACCACATCGAAGTGTATATGGACCTCTTATATCAGCTATTTCCGTAACACCAAGTAAGTCTTTAATAATCATCTTTGTTATTAAATTTGAGATGCTAAATACCGTAACATCCATTATATTGCAGACTTCAAGCCTAAAAGAGATGGCAATAAGTTAAGTGTTGGAGCCATTTCGGGGATTGTCATTGCTTCCTGTATTGTCATAGTTATTATCATTGTTCTACTTGCCTTATGCCTCAAAAGAAAAGAACCAGATGATGCTGGTAAGACATTGAATCATCCAGTCCCGTGTCATTTTCCTTCATCAAGCACTGGATTGATTTATATGTCCTTTTATCTGAGTGAAAATATTAGCATGTTTTTCTCCCTTTGCATTTAAAATTAACTTGAACAACTATGTATATGGGTTTGCTTTCCAGACTTCTTTTTATTTCCTAAACAGTTCTTCTATTACTATTCTTTGTTCGTGACAAGATGCTTTTCCATATCCTATTACCACTTTCCATCCTTTTTTTTATAAGGAGTTGGAACTTCGCATGTGCAGACCTCAGAGGCCTGAAGTTGCAGAGTGGTCACATCAGTTTTAAGCAGATCAAAAGTGCGACAAAGAACTTTGATCTTGCAAACAAGATAGGTGAAGGTGGTTTTGGTCCAGTTTACAAGGTATGTTTATAATCCGAGGATACATTGTTGAATATAGATTCCATTTCTTTATATTGTCCTGGATCTCTGTACTAATTTGCTTTTGTTCATCCTTCTGTAACTTTGACGTGTCAGGGTGTGCTTTCAGATGGTTCTGTAATTGCTGTCAAGCAGCTCTCTTCTAAGTCAAAGCAAGGGAATCGTGAATTTGTTAATGAGATTGGTTTGATATCTGCATTAGAGCATCCTAATCTGGTGAAACTATATGGATGCTGCGTTGAAGGGAGTCAACTGTTTCTAATGTATGAATATATGGAAAATAATAGTCTTGCTGTTGCCCTATTTGGTTAGTCATTTTCCAACATTCTTGTTATAATAAAGTTTTTTGTTCATGTCATTTCATCACTGCATGCTTTTAACTGGTTATGAAGGAAAACAATCAAGATTAGATTGGGAAAAGCGTCGTCAGATTGGCTTGGGAATAGCAAGAGGTTTGGCATATCTCCATGAGGAGTCGAGGTTGAAGATTGTTCATCGTGATATCAAGGCTACTAATATTTTGCTTGATAAAGATTTCAATGCGAAAATATCTGATTTTGGTTTGGCTAAACTTTATGAGGATGACAACACACACATCAGCACAAGAATAGCAGGAACAAGGTTAGTTTGCCATTGTATCTTTACGATCTAATGCTATCTTTGAAAATTGAATCAAGTATAAGGATGGTGCAGTAGTTTTATATAGGAGAACAAATAAGCATTAATTATCCCAAGCTTTCACCAGAAAAATCGAAGTAAAAGGAAAGTCTCTAAATTCATCTTTGGGAGAGGGAAAAGTCGTTAAAATTATGAGCTCTTATCCTTTCATTTGTGATCTAAATGAAGTATACTACTGTTCTTACTCCCTCTTTATGTGGCCCACGTAAGATTATGAATAGTTAGTTGAACATATGCAAGATGATATAACCATTTCTCTGGTTCATGACAAAAATTTTCAAAGTTTGAAATTGGAACAGCATTTGCTTATTGGTTGCCTGTAAAACTATAATGATTTATCATGGTTTTCATAAATTTTAAGGTACTGTGCAAATTTTTATAAGTGTTGTTGCCATGATTTTAAGAAAATATTTCTCTTCTCTTTTCTAGGGGATATATGGCACCAGAATATGCAACAAGGGGTCACTTGACATACAAAGCAGATGTGTACAGTTTTGGAGTAGTCATGTTAGAAATTGTGAGTGGAAAGCCCAATACAAATCATGAGGTGAAAGGAGAAGAGATCATGTATCTTCTTGATTGGGTAAGCAAAATCCATCATCGTCTAGTTCATCATCAATGTTATCTTGATAAATAGTAATGTAGATGTTATCTTTTCAGATACCATACTTATGTGTCTAGGATAGCAATCCCAATCTATTTTGGAGGACTGCATTTCCTGTCTTCAACTGTTCTTATATTTTATGATATTATTTCCTGTTTACTGCATCAGATATTTTAACAGCCATCTCTATAACATCATCCGTATGACTCCAAGTGCCACAATGAATGACAATGACAACATAATGCAGAATATAACATTCCAACTTTGTTTTACCTAATGTGCTATTCTCACTGCATTTTAATTAACTGTATGGTTTTTCTACCGAAAATAATTATATGCACTGAAAAAAGTTCACAGGTGTACCGAAAAAAGTTCACAGGCAGGCTTTGTGTCTGGCTTTGCGATTATCACAAAGTGCTGTGGAATTTCGGCGAGTCTACATTTCCCTCGCAAATTATGAGGATTTTTATCCGTCTCAAATTTAAATTGTGGCGAATTCATTTTCCGCCGTAATTTGTATCCGATATATTTTCCCAAATTGAGTGGAATACTGGTCCGCTGTAAAATTTCACCGCAAATTCGATGTTTTCTTGTGGTGTATGTTTTCCTTGTGCATGGGCTTTCATCTAAGTGACAACCACGGATGTCCCAATTATTCTAAGATATAGAGGGTGCCATCAGTAGATTCTATTCTCAGATAGAAAAGCTTTTCAAATTTTCAAACAGATCAGTAGTCACCTTGAACTAGAATGATAGTCAAATGCACTTTCGATGTTTTACTATTTAATAACAATCTACTTTTTGTTTGGGAAAATGTTTTTTAGGTTGTTGTATATCTTCCAAAACATCATAAAAAAAGTAAGTGTATAGTAATTAAGAATTAACACTTTTGTATTGACTGTTAAACTTTCCTTTTAGTTCTGATACCTTTTATGATTTTTTGCTGCCCATTTATTTTTTGGTCTGGCTGTTCTGCTTTCTCTCATCTGAAAATTCTATATAATAAACCTGCGTTGTTTTCATACCTTCTCTATATGTACTGCAGGCCTTGGTTCTTCGAGAACAAGGAAATCTTCTTGAAATTGTTGACCCATCTCTGGGCACCAACTATTCCAAGGAAGAAGCATTAAAGATGTTAAATATAGCTCTAGCATGCACCGACCCATCTCTGGCTCGTAGACCCTTAATGTCCACTGTAGTGAGCATGTTCGATGGAGACATAGAAATGAAGCTTCCACTTTTTCAAACCACAGACTCCAAGAGCGAGACATTCTCAACAGAGATGACGACCCATAGCAGTCAGCCGGAGATCTCAACCTATGTCATTCCACCCTGGGAAGTTATCTTGGAGCCCTCCTCAACGAGCAGCAAAGGAGAGAGCAGCTTGATCTCGTCCACAAGCAGATCCACACGCTACACCGAGTAGTCTTTAGTCTCCAGTCACTTCCTTTATTTTCAGTGTGAATCAGTCCTAAGTTAAATTTATTTGGGCCATTAAAATGAAGCTCAAGCCTAGCTATTAAATTGTTCTATAAATATCTTGTATTTAGAACATTCTCATGGATTAAAATATTAAAATATGTAGAAGTGTGTAAATGTAAAATATTAGTATGTAAAAGAGTGTAAATGTATAAGTGTCTAGAAGAATGTACATATATATATAAAATGTGTAGAAGGATCCATCGACGAGTAGAGGGTCTCTCCTTCATTTGTACCACCAAGTTGAAATAAGTTGTAATCATTGTAAGGAGTGTTACATAATTAGTGACATTTTCATTTCCTCTTCTAATCCTTAGGGTTCACTACTAGATTTCTCCTTAAGTTCATCTTTCAAGTTCTAGTAGTCCACCATACTTATCACATTTCTATTTCCAATATAATGGTATCAGAGCTACTCATAAGGTTTTCTTGAGTAGAAGATGACTGAAGATATGCTTCTATTTCTAGTGCCGCCACTCATCAAAGACAACTTTGATCATTAGTGCATCAAGATGAAGGTCTTGCTAGGCTCATATGATTTATGGAAGATTGTTGAGAAGGGCTGCATCAGAGTAGAAGACGAGGTCACCTTACCCCAAGTTCAAAGGGATAAGTTGAAGGAAGCAAAGAAAGACAAGAAGGCTCTCCCTTATTTACAAAGATATGAATGATGTTGCCTTTGAGAAAATTTCATTGGATGCATGTGTAGAACCTACTTGAGGTTCATCTTAGTTAATCCAATAATGTATAAGTTATTAAAAAGCCATTAAACACCACAAAAATAATCTTCTATCAAACATTTTAACTGTTTATAGGTTCAGCTTTAAGCAGTCTTCTCAGGTTGGGTTCAATCAACGTATCAAAAATTGAATTTTCTTCACAATCTGAAGTTGGCAAGACAAAGTTCTTACAATGACCTTCTAACAAGGGATTAGTTTGAGGCGTGATTGGTCACGTGTCTAGCGCAAACACTTGTTACTCATTAGGACTTATTTCCTACAAGAATCAGGTACTAAAACAATTTCTGAAATGTCATTATAGACATTGGCCTTTCAGAAATCTCAAAGAGAATGCTGACAAGTCATGCCAACAACACTTAACAGAATATACTATGAACTTCCAAATGAAGCTTGAATTGCCGCAATATCAGCATGCAAAAGATTACTTATTAGTATGACCAGATTGGCTTCTACTTCAACGTCAATTCTAGTTCCAGGAAACTGTAGAAGACCAAAATTTGATGACAAATTGACATAATCGAATCATGAATTTGTCATGGTCAAGATTGCCTAAGTAAGTTAGAGCACGACTCGGCATTTTAAAAGGCAGGTATAGTGTCGAAAACAGACTTCAAATCAGAAGGTTTCATAGCACAATAAAGGAACACGTTCAACCAAATAAGCACACAACAGTAAAAGAACACGGTATCAATCAATCGTCTCAAGAATTGGTAACGGTAGGGGCTTCGCAAGAGAAGACCTGTGAGGGGAGGCGCCAGGCCTCGGCGGATCCGAAGCACATGTCGTCGAGGGCGTCGCTGCGGCACCACCGGCACCACTTGGAGCTCCGGAGGCACTCCCTTCTCGTCGCCATGGCCCGGCACTTGGCGGCGGCGTCGCTGCCTCCGGTGACCCGTCTCGCCGCCGGCACGTAGGCGAGTAGATCCCGTCGGCTGTCGGGCGAGGCGAGAGAGGAGATCGCCGCATGCTGGAGGAGGAGGAGGAGGAGGAGGGCGCAAAGTGGCAGGAGCACTTTGGATCGAAGGCCAAACATGGCGGTCATTGCACCTTGATGGCCAGAAAGCAACACGGACGAGCAAGAAAGGGAAGGACTGCAGTCCGATGTCCGTCAAAACGGCCAAACTACGGTAACTACTGTCCGAATTGTTACATATCGTGGCAGCGGTTTATACCGGTTTGGAGCCCATTTCTTTTTCTGAAAATAAAAATATCTGAAATTAATTTTTTATTAGCACAGTTATTTATGAACGAAATTAGTAATTTTGGTTCGAATTTTGAAATTATTAAATTTGATCCCAAATATAATTTTATTGTTCTAGTCCAAGAATTAGTTAGTTGTTGAGTCGTTCACCGAAAATAAAAAAAGATATCTCAACCTAATAATGATCCACTTAGGTGTTAATCAAAATGTAATAAAGACTATTAATTTAGAAGAACAGTATCAATTAATTAATATTCATAAATCATAATCTTGATTTAATATGTAGAATACTTGAGATCTCTTCAACTGTTAATTTCATATAGTTTTTTTTTTCATTTCTAATTTGTACTAGGATTATAGTTTTTAACCTCGAAAAGATATGTTATATTTTCAGCAACTTCTTTACTTAGAAATAAAACAAAATACCCTGATTCGAGAAAGCAAAATTGCATGAAAATTCATCTAGCATATAGTTGATTTGATCCTATATTGCTGCATAATTGTTGTTGACCTTTAGGGGTCGTTTGGCGCATTCCTAATTTTTATTAACCGGTAATTTAGATCACCACTAAAATAGATTACCACTTTATAAATTATCAGTAATATTATATCATAGTGTTTGGTAAGTAACAATAACATAAATTATAATTTAAATTATAAAATAAAAATTACTAAAATACCCTTCAAAATTGTTGAATTAAAATAAATATAAACAAAAGAAAAAAAATAAAAAAAGTGAGTTATATCAAAATATGAGTTTATATTATTAATCGTAAAATAATTAAAAATTTAGAAGATAATGTTGAATACTATTATTTCGTAATAAAATGTAAATATTTTTAAATCTTCAAAATTGTTGAATTAAAATAAATATAAACAAAAGAAAAAAAATAAAAAAAGTGAGTTATATCAAAATATGAGTTTATATTATTAATCGTAAAATAATTAAAAATTTAGAAGATAATGTTGAATACTATTATTTCGTAATAAAATGTAAATATTTTTAAAGTTTGGTTGTAGGAATAATTTTGTCAAAATGCATGTCATTTTACTGGTAATCTGCAAAGACACCTCTCATGGGTGCTATCTTCATTACCAGAGAGGTGGTAATTTAGATTACTAGAGAAGTAAAAATTATCGTAATCCATTGCAGTCAAACGTGGTAATATAGTGGACCCTGGGGATTTTAAATTAAATAACCGGCTGGATTACCTCATACCAAACGTCCCCTTATTGATTACTTCTATTAACACGAAGTAATAACAGCTTTATGCCTTCGTCAACATATTTTGCATCGGATGAAATAATAAAATAAATTGACAGAAAAAGAAGAAACTAAATTGAAACACATTTGACATTGTTGTCATTCTATCTCTTGCCCTGTCATGTTCACTACAAGTCATGGAGAAAATCAAATTAAACGCTAAACAAGCACATTCATTAAGAATGAGGATGGAGGTTGAAAGCAAGAAAACTAGTGAATTGTCTCTTCAACCCTCTCTATCTCTCTACTATAGAAAACCACAATAAATGGTAGAATCTAAAAGCAAATATGAAGGAGCAAGTCCAACACAATTAGGTGTCGGCTCTCATTCTTGAGCTTCCAAGAGTAAGCTCTAAATCATCAGACACACACTCCTCGTGAATCCTTTCTCCCTCCCATGGCTTCACCAACTCGGAAGGGAGGCTGCCATTACTTCTGCTGCCAAATGCAAACTCGTCTGGAACAACATCGGACATCCGAATATCCCCGCCAGAGTTGTGCCCTTCAGGAACAGGAGAGCATGTTCCACTCTGGCCTGGAGTCCACATTCTTGAGCCGCTTGCAGAAGACTCCTTATAGATGCCAAAAGGATTAGGCGAGATCAGGCTGAAGGTGGGGGAAGATAGGCCACCTGATGGGAGCTGCAATCCGGCAAGCCATGCAGGATCCGGAATTGTTTGGCGAGTTGGGCTCTGCGGAGTAGAAGATGGTAGAAAAGTATAACTGGCACCAGCCCAAGGCGGCCGGGTTGCTGGATCTTCCCAATCAGTTTTGATGCGTGGAGTTCGGGCAGTTGGTGAGCTTAGTGGAGGAGTTACAGGAGCACTTATGGAACCTCCATGTATGTAGAGATGTTGATGGGTTGACATTTTAGAAGAGGAGGCAGATGATGAGGCTGTGGAGAGGCTTTTGAGCCATGGTATCAGTGAATTAGCTTCATTGCCACCTGCTGCACTCTTGGAGTTGTTGACGAAGGATGAAGATGCAGGGCTTGCCATGGTTGAAGAAGACGGACTTGGGTTATATGAAGTGCATGGACTTGGCTGGTATGACGAGCAGAGGCTTGCTGAAGCTGAAGCTCCAAAAACATCCATGCGTTCAACTGGCTTGCAACCCTGATAAGTGATACATAATAAAAGAGATCAATCATTCTAGTCGATGTTAAATAGAGCATCTTTTGAATACTTTTTTAAAAAAATGTACTAGATTATACATGGCATGACAGTGCAGTTAACATAGCAGGTGAAAGGGGACATCAATAATTTCTAGTTAAGGATGATGGGTGTAATATAACGAAGTATTTTCTATTTTGTTCAATGTTTTCTGGTTAAGGATGATGGGTGTAAGTGTGTAACCGTGTAACTGCGTATGGACCTTACAGCAGTAAGGATGAGAAAAAAGTGAACTAGTTATTTTTTTTATGCCATGAATAATTTTCTGTTTTGTGCAAAATGTATATCATATACTATTTGTTGTTTATAAGCATGAACAAAATTGAAATGGTAACCTAATGCAGCACCAAAAAACTAAATCAATAACAAAATTGTCATAGCAAATACACCATAAATTGGGTTATAGAATCAGACCCATAAACCTGATTCCATCAGTAGAAAGTTGACCAAAACTCATCTACTTTAGACACAGCTAATCCAATTTCCAACAAGCAACTAATCGATGTTGATTAACAAAATTGAGATATCTCTACTCATCTTGCTGCACTTACGAGCTCATATCATCATCTATTACTTAACACTCTACTTTGTTAGGTACAATCGAAATAAGGGAACGACCAGTTGAGATCGGCATACAATTTTTTTCTCAACCAAATTATGACTTACATTTCTACATGATCAACATTTTTCCTTCTTGTGTACTGAAAGAAACTTAAACCCCGTAGCTAGTAGCCAAATCAGAATATCAACTACTATGTTGCCTACATCAAATTTTTTTAATCTACCAAGCAGGGGGACAAAAGAAGCATGATTCTTGACTCACGATGAAAGGAAATTAAAGAGCATTCTCACTCCACTAACCAAAAGTTTAATCTTTCTTTTTCCCCTAAAAAATCACTCTTTCCTATATGGCATTCACGTGCCTCAGCACACAACCATCTGGTACAAACGAGTGAGAGGAGAGAGAGAGGAAAAGGAGTACTAAAGTGGCAGCTCAAAGTACTAAAGATCTTGGTGCATCACCATTTTTTCGCCTCGAAACGCGGCAAAAGGAATCCAACACCCCCGCGACGGGTTTGACCAAACGGCTTCCGCCGCCCCCCTCCCTTCCATGACCGGACAGCGACGGCAGCCGTTACCGCAGAAAGAGGCATTTTAGTCAGAGCGCAAAAATAGGACAGCTTTTTTTTAAGAAAAGGAAACTTAGTTATATAGTAAAATTGGAGGGTTGTAATCAAGTTTGGTTGGCAGTTGGCACACTTCATTAGCAGGATGAGTCTTCGATTGAAAGATCGAAAGCTACTAATTCTAAATTTGAGCTTCGGAGTTATTAATTTGATAAGAGGAACAACATTCTATTCTTTATTTCGATTATGAACTAATCAGATGCTAGTAGTCTTGTACCCCAAGAGTTTCGAACAGATACCAAAAAAAAAATTTGAAGGTTGCGTGACGCTGCCGGACGCCGAACCTAAATATTCTTGTCCGGAGAGGCGAAAATGCCCTCCACCGTGAAATGTACTATAAATTCGATCATTTGGAATTTTAGGATTCCACGGGCATAATTTCGTCAAGGGAACTATAGAAGACGGAATTCGCGCCATAATATATATAAAAAAAAGTGTAATATTAAAGAATAAAACAATCTAACGTGCACCGACCGTCTCGGCAAAGGAATCCATACGATCACAGCCGTTCATATCGAGAAGATAAATAAACTAATCCTGCGACCCGGGACCACCGGCGGCGGCGCAGTGTGGAAATTTCCGGTAAGCAATGTGCTACCCTGAGCTATTTATAGCAAAGTCCTGCCGCCGGCTGCCGGACGCCGGCGATGTTTCCCATTTTAGGTTCAACTCCGGCCGAGGAATCAAGAAATATATGGTAAAAGAGATCGAAGAGAGAGGGGGAGGGAGGAAGTGGGTGTGGTTACCTTCCGGTAGGTGGTGCCGTCTCCTTCGACCGTCCAGCCGGCCTCGTCGCATAGGGCCTTGAGCACCTCGTTGTTGTCGCAGTGCTTGGGGAGCTTGTAGTTGCCGTACATGCGGAGACCGGCGTAGATCTTCGCCGCGATCGCCCGCCGGCGCCGCTCACGCCGCTTGTTGTTCTCCCGCTCCCTCCACGTCGGCACCCTCGTCCCCGACGTCATCTCCGGCCGACGTCGCCTCTGATTCGCAAGACCCGGGACTTCCCCCGACGTCGGTGTCCGATCGGAATCGATCGCCGGCGAAACGACCGGAGCCCGTGGAGCTCACGAGAGCTTGCAAACTGGGGACTCGCAGCGGCAGGGGGAGTGGGTACTTATAAGGAAGCGGCGAACGGATCGAGTGAGGTGTGCTGTTTACAAAAGTAGCCCCGAAGATTGAATAAAATTGCATGCCGACCCACTCGCTTTACACGAGAAAGAGGTGCCGCCGAGGAGGATAAAACGGGAAAAGAAAGATGCGGGCCGTGGGGAATGTGGGCTTCACATGATTATTACTATTTTTATTATTATAATAATAATTAGTTGGCTTTGGCTAATTTGCATACATTTAACATTTTGGCCAGATTCCACCGAAACGCGCGTGTCAAGACAAGCTTAGCAAGTGCGTGTGATTAATAATAATAATAATAATAATAATAATAATAATAGTTAGTAGGTTAACAAAATTGAAATATATTGTAGCATTCGAGTTCGAGCGAGTCATCAATTTGATCAGGATTTATTTTTATCGTGTCCATTCGAATATCGGATTAGTCAAGTGGTAATAACACTGAACATCGATGAACTTGACTGAAAAAAAAATAAAATATATTTAACTAATAATGATTATATTTTGAAATAAAAAAATGCAAAAGTATATATTATATAAATATATTTAAACATTAGTTGTCATCAGGGGTGGACTCACATATACCCTGGGTCTCTGCCCCCGATTTTTTGATACGTAAAGTGTATATATATATATATATATATATATA
>LTAE01002084.1:0-24040 GCA_001647135.1 Pontederia paniculata | reverse complement strand
TTCAACCAAACTTTAAAAATATTTACATTTTATTACGAAATAATAGTATTCAACATTATCTTCTAAATTTTTAATTATTTTACGATTGATAATATAAACTCATATTTTGACATAACTCACTTTTTATATATTTTTTATTTATATTTATTTTAATTCAACAATTTTGAAGGATATTTTAGTAATTTTTATTTTATAATTTAAATTATAATTTGTGTTATTGCCACTTATCAAACGCTATGATATAATATTATCGGTAATTTATAAAGTGGTAATCTATTTTAGTGGTGATCTAAATTACCGGTTAATAAAAATTGAGAATGCGTCAAACGGCCCCTAAGTTTCAACTGTCAATCCTGACTAAAGACATTGGAAGTTAATAGTTTGAAATTTAAAATTAAAAGATCAAACGTTAATAATTTTGAGTTTAAAATTTGAAGTTATTAATTTTATCAGAGAAATATCATTATGCTAGTATCTTTGAATATCGGAGGTCCAAAAAAAATTAGTGTATTATATTTTTTGAAATTAGTGTATTATATTTCATATTCTTTTTGAAAGAAATTTCAGTATAGAATGATTCAATTAACTGAAAGACATATTAATAAAAGTGTATAGCCTATAAATAATGATATTAAAATATAAAGCGTCCTGTTTCTTATTTACTGATGAAATGAAATTCTATTTTATTTATTATTATTATTATTATTATTATTATTATTATTATTATTATTATTATTATTATTATTATTATTATTATAGATACACAAAATTTAGAGAAATAGTTCGGAAAATGATATTTTTAATCAGAGAAACCAATCCAAAAAATTTAGAACGCTCTCAAAACTGGAAATCTGGAAGGCTCTCAAAAAATATTTTTTAATAAAAAAACATTCAACATATAAAATGGAAGGCTCTCAAAAAGAATTAATTAAACAAACGCTCGATGAATGAGAACACGAGTCTCTTACGAACACGATAAGCTAATAATTTAGATTAAGATTATCAAGATCTCGATCTTTTACAATTTATCTTACTATTTTTTTTATATTTATCCTCCTACCGATACTATGATCTAATTCGTAGAATCTTTACGATATTCATAAGATCTTTCACAAAATCAAATGATTATTATCCGATCGTCGATCTTGCGACTCTCCTCTAATCATAAATAAGATATCGATCTTAACAACCTTAATTTAGATTATTAAAATTTATAATTAGGTTGTGAGTAGGATGTTGCCAACAATACATACAAATTACTATTCGACTTGTGAACATAAGTGCATGTTTGGATAATCATAATTTTGAAATATTTAATTATTATCTTATAATATTTTTAGTTGATCGAATTATTTTATAAAAAAACGTTTGATATAATTTTGTATCGAATATAAAATATAGTATAATATTTAAAAAAATGTTTTTAAATTAATTATCTATTATTATCTTCGTAATTTTTTCTCATTTATCTTTTTTTTCTATTTTTTCAGTTATAATGTATTTAAAAATATGTTTGATAACTTAAAAAAGATTTAAATAAAAAAATTATTGTAAGATATTTTTTACAAATAATTTAGTATGATTTCTTAAAACGACGAAAAAATTATAAAACTCTCGAACATGTCCTAAATAAAAAAAGTGGAAATTAAACAGATGTGATGCTTTGGCACGAGGGAGAAATCCATGTGGTTACGGACCCACGTAAGTGATATGCTCGGCCAATGGGAGCACGTGTCGATCAGGAGAAATAAAAACAAGTCCTGGATAGGTTCCAAGTGGAGTTGGATTTTGGATTAAGGAGGGGATATAAAATTAATGTAATTGTTTGATTCATAAGAACGATTAAAATATAAATTTATTTTTCCGATTGATTAAATCGTATGTGAAAAATATATTAAAAAGCGAGAAACAAATGACATACATCTATGATCATGTGTTTCATTAGTCAATTTATAATATATATTTAATCGTAACAATTTGGATTATGCACTATATATATTAGAAGTAGGGGGCGGATCCAACTTATCGATATATAAAATATACATATACATATACATATACATATATATTAATAATTATTATTAATAAATATAAAAAATATAATTATTTAATTATTTTAGTGGTTAGATAATTTTAACTAATATCTTAAAATTTAGGATTCAAATTTTGATCTTTTTTAATATTTTTTTTATATTTTAGAAGTGTGCTAAAGTCGCTAGTAACTACTTTAAAAAACTTAAATCACTATACTTTATCTTAATATTCTTTCCATAAGTGAATTTTCGACTCTGTTTGATCACCTTAAAAAAAATTTAATAAAAAGTTTCATCCAAATTTGAACTTAATCTCTCCGTCATTCTATAACATTATAATAAATTAAATAAACTTACTATCATAGAAAAAATAATAATATCATAATTATATTCTTAATACAAATTTAAGCATAATTTTAACCTAGTCAGCCTTGCCATCGGGTCCTTACATTCTTCTCCCTTTGGAGGCTCAACGTCCTCGTTGAGTAGTCCCACATGATTCAAGTTAGCACGTGAGGTTGGCTCTGATACCAATTTGTAACGCCCCAACCCCATTCAAGAAATAGTTCGCTTTGGGCTCATGACCTGCACGAATTTAAAACGCGTCTTGAATGGTGAAGAGAGTGGTCACTTATAAGCCCATGACCACCTCCGTATTTTGCTCATGTGGGATTAAACTCTTGACCTTGCCATTGCGTCCTTACATATTACCTTCCCCACGTTCTCGTTCGGAGGAATTTTAAGAATTAAGTGCAGATGATCCCGGAGGCAGGGCATGGCCATTGGACCACAACTTTGCTGACAACTTGAACTTGTGTAGATCGCGTTATCACATTGATTATTTTTATTTGGATTACTAACTTCGATTAATCTTCTTCGTTTCGAAAAAAAAATTTTTATCAGTTTACCTCAATTCTCGTTGACACATTAATTAATCACTTATTTTTCTGTTTGATCATTTTTTTTTCTATTTATCATAATAATGATAATTTCAGGTGCAAGTTTTGCGTCTATGTTCATTGGCTTTGGATCTGCCGAGTTAATTAATGACCTTCATGTGCCTCGTGAAAATCGTTCATGTAGACTAATCCCAATCACAAGGATCGATAGACCCCACCGTGCAAAGCTTGTGTACGGTAATCCAATCCTAGTTAGCAAACTCATATTCTTAATCTTATCTTGGTGCATTTGCCGAACCTTTTATTTATTTTTTCAATGTTAAACCCAATGACCAAAATTTCATTAGTTTCTTAATAATTCAATTCTACTTTTTTTATACTCGTGAAAATTTTAACGTCCAAAGTTACTAGCATCTGACTAATTCGAAATTGAGATGAAAAAATAAAAATAATATTTTTTCAATCAAATTAATAAATTTGAAATTCGAATTTGGGACTACTAATTCTCGATCTCTCAATTTAAATATAAAATTATTAATTATTTATGTCAACCGAACTTGATTGAATTCGGTTCTAATTTTAATTTTAAGATTCAGTCATGTGAACTAAATTTTGTATTCGCTAAAAAACTATACAAATGTTTCAATAAGAATAAAATTCGACACTTCTCCATCTATTTTAATTGGGGATATGAAATCTTAAACTTAACTTCTCTTGCACAAGTTCATTCATTTATTTATATTAAAAAAATGTGTCATTTATTTGTGCACCTTTTCCAAAGAGCATATGGTTGGACATATCATTTTTTTCCTTCCCCTTGCACCAGGATTCGTTCTGTCCTTCAACATATGTCATATATTTCTGATTACAGTCAAAGTTATTACCTATTTGGATAGTTGCCGTGGGAGATGAATGGATTCAATGGCAATCACTGTACATGGTCAATGGTGACAGAAGTAAGGTCAAGGGACAGTAACGTTTTAATGTGGCACAGCCTTTTACAGGTTACATACAGCAGCTTCTTTTTTTTCCCTCCCCATTGAGCATAGCACAATAATATATATAAACAATTAAATTGGTTGACACAATAGTTAGCGAGTCTGTGTCCCAAGTTGAGAGATCGGAAGTTAGTAGCCTCGAGTTCGAGCCCCGGAATCATTAATTTGGTTAGGATTTATTCCGTCGCTCCTGTCCGAATATCGAATTAGTCGGATGCTCATAATCCTGGACACCGATGAGTTTAAATCGAAAAAAAATAATATATATAAACGACTCAAGCTTCACATGGAGTTAGTGTTCAGTACCTGCTGTCGACACAATAATTGGGGTGCAAATCTCATTGATGGCTGTTTCCAAATCAAAGTTATTCCAACGTCCCCAAATTTCCAAATGCTTGGTTCCAAATCATCTTTGGACATCTCAACATCATGCTGCTCTGCATGCAAGTGGATAACTGAGAATATAAAGCAAATGCATTGAGATAATATATGCCAAAATGCAAACTTGGATGTACATGTTAGAACAACCAGTGCAACATTTTTTTCGGATATGCAAAACTAGATGGCTAATTAACGACGGTTGACTCAATTCAGTTCATAAGTAATTAATAGTCTCAAGATTAAGTTTACTGATAATTTATTATTTATTTAACTTATAAAAAATAAAATAATCAAGTTAAGTTTACACATTTATATAAATTTAATTTAAATTTCGTAAACTTGAATATATAGTCTAAGCTCATAAAATTTATGCATCAAATAATAATTCATAAAATAATTCATATGCTATTTTTTAAATATAATAATAAATTAGCAATTATTATTCTAATTATTATTATATTCCAATAATTAGTTAATAAAAAATTATTATGTATAATATACTAAAGTTGATTAATCATACTATATTAAAATTAAAAGAGAAAATAATATATTTAATTGTATAAATTAAAATATTACTAATGAAAATAATAATAATATGTTATTATTCAATTAGTTATTTTATCATTTGTCTAAATAGAGTTCTAATGGACTAATGTAGAAAGAAAAAAAAATAGATTGCCATGGTACGTAATATGAATTTTTATCTTTCCCACGAGCAACTTAAATGGTCACTTCACCTACATTGCTAGATTACTTTGTAATACAGATTATACGTAATTAAAATAAGTAAGTAAGATAATAATTTTAATCCTCCACGATAAGATTATTAAATAATGTGAAAAAAAATATTGGTAAGAAACACCTCTTAAGTACAATGTTCAAATATATAAAAAGGTTACGTATCTTAGGTTAAATTAATCGAGTATTAGTAAGTATAGACAATGGTCGCGCTCAAAAATTCAAAAAGAAGTTGTGTCAAATGAATTTGATCATAAAATCATAATTATTAAGAATATGAATATATCATTTTCGTGTTAACTTAGGTCTTCAAAATAGTTAGTAGTATATTTATTTTTTTAAGCAGAATCGAGATGCCCTCGGTTCAAACCCAACCAAGTTCATAATAAACATTAATTTTTTCTTTAATGGTTGATATAGTTGAGGATCAAAGTTGTAACTCCTCATATTCTATTTCTCTAAATTTTATAATCTAAAAAATATTTGCATAATTAGAAGATACAAAATTTTATCTCGTCAGATTTTATCTTCTTAGAAAGTTAATTTTCTCTGATTTTATTTTCTCAAAAGATATTTTCTTAATTAAGAAGAAGAAAATCAAAATTCAAAATTCGAAATTTAAATTTAAATCTGAAATAAATTCAGATTATCCAATAAACATGAACTCTTGGATTATAAATATACCCTCTCAACAAATTTCAATTCTTTTCTCTAGTCGGCCCTAGTCTTCTTCTCCTGTGCCCCTTACCCAAAGGATCTCAAGGTAAGGCTGAAAAGCTCTCTCCTTTTCGATGATTGATCATCTCCTAATCGGGAGAAATTATAGGAGATGAATCGCTGCAGAGAAACGACGAGAACGTGTGAAGAAGATCGAGACAAAAGTTTAGGCAATAAGGTGTGCATTGTGGCGGATCACTAGTAGATTTAGATTTCACAGTATTGATCATGTCTTAGAGTTTTAAAGATTTTTCATAATCCTCTTAATATTGAATTCGTATCGTTGATCGTCCTAGGATTCTCCAAATTTTTCGTAGTTTCTTGAATATCTCGTTCATGATTATGATTGTGCTCTTATGATTTTATTTTGAATTTGGATTATCATGTTTCAAAACTTGATTTTCATGTCACCCTCTTAGCCAAAATTATATTGTTTCATCTTCTTATTTTCTCATATTAACGAATATAATAGGATAGACTAAAATCGGATCTGAATCGAAAGGATCCCTGTAACGTTACAACCGTGATGCAAAAGTAACGGCCTGTGAAGATCACCTCACAGTTGTGACACTCATGTCACGATCCGTGATGACCATCACACGGTCGTGACACCCATGTCGTGTCCCGTGATGATTTGTCCAGACCGAGGATCGCGTTCGACATTCGACCGTGATATCAAAGTTGCGATCGTGATGATCGACTTCACAGTCGTGACTCAATGGTCACGATCTGTAGCGCTACTGTCACGATCATGATACCCTAGTCACGGCTTGTGACCAGTATGCGTATCGAAAGTGTCGGGGTCACGATCGAACTCTACAAGATTGTGATTGTTGTACTGGTGACTTATGGCCCGTGACGCCATATCACGGCCCGTAATCATCCACGAATAAGAAACCTCCACGGTCATGATGTACTCGTCACGAACCATGATAAAGTAGTCAACCTTCTAGTCACGGCCCATGACTGCGAAGAGGAGGAGACCACCTTGAGTTTTTATGGGGCGTGACATCTTGGTCACGGCCCGTGACGAACCCACCCTGAGTCGTTTCATCCTTATTTCACACCAATGATCATGTAGATAGTTTGTAGATATTTTTCACTACTGAATACTATTTATATTATATCATTTGGTGCTACGTTAAGAACTTATATTAGATATCATGTAAGGGTAACAAGACAAAATTATGGTTGTCATATATACCGTTGGGAGCTACCGTTGATCGTTATTTCATATCGTTAGGGTCGTTGGCCTAGCTGTAGCTTCCCCACTTTTGCTTATGTTGCTTGAAGAGCTCCCCTTCCTGTAACAAAGAGGATAATCGAGCATCCTCCTCATTTGATGGGCATCTCGTTATTGTCACGGCTAGTACCCTCGTTGACCTTATTGTTTATTATCATGGCAACCAAAATAACCTTTTACTGGATCGTATGAAATTTGTACCGCTGGCTTGATGCTTTATGAGCTCTGTACTGAATGAACATAAAGGAATCAAAAAGTCACTAATGAGAGTCTAACCTAAACACTTGTATATCATCAAGACTATTGTATTCCTGTGAAATTAGAAATATATTGTAAAATAAGTCACCCACAGATTTAGGAAAAGATAATAGAGAAAGTGTATCATATAGGATTTATATCTTCCATCGTATTGTATCGAAAGACCTTTGATTATATCGAGCAGTGATGCAAGTACTTCATATTTTCTCTATTATAAAAGTGCTCCATATTGTCTCTATTGATTGACCTTATCAGATCGGATGTAAAACACTGTTAACTTTTGGAATATAATTCCTTATTATTTAGCCATATTGTTCAAAGTATGTTCTTAAAGCTATATCATTATCGATTAGTCTTATCGGATCGGATGTAAAGTGAAGTCATCGTTGACCTTTGGAATACAATTCTTTATCATTTGGCCATATTGTTCAAAGTATTTTATTGAAGCTATATCATTCTTATTGGTCTTTGAAAGTTTATTCTTTATTACTTAGCCTTATTGGATTGATCTCAATTATTGTTCAACTAGCATTTGATTCTTTTTTTATTGGCCTTATTATTTCAAATAATATTATATTATTGAAATGTCATTGGACCTTATATCGAAATTAATTTTTTACTTTATGGTTTGCATCATATGGGCACATCTTATTAGTATTCTATCGAATCTCTATTTTATCGAATCTGACCAATCTTGTCATTGTTTCTTATTATCATTTCATTTATCTAAGTCTTATCTCATTGTTTCTTGGAAATTGTCCATACCATTTGAGTTTATCGGATCGGTCTTCAAATAATAGTCTTATTATGGTAGAGAATGTATCGGATTGGATCATCTTTAATTATCATTCAAATTAATATTGTCTCACACTAGGATAATTCTCAAAGTGATATTATTGGATTGTATCATCTTGAAGCCACTGATTTACATTATTGACTCATCATATCATCGCCTACTGATTTATATCAGTATCGAGTTTATTGTCATCATTTTTATCGTTATGATTTTATATCTGCTTGTGCCTTACACATTAAGCGTCATTACTCATGGAATATTATTTTCCCTGCAGGTACTAGTTCTAAAATGGATAATGATGTCGGTGACTACAGATTGCTCACGATGATGCTGATGATATACACATGTCAGGATCTTAGTGTCATCCCAAGAGTCATCAAATTTATGACACTAATTATATTGTTCAGACTTCCGTATTTACTTTATTAGATACTATTTTAAATTGATTAAAGTCTTTCGCATTTATATTATTTTTATTGACTGATCAATATAGTCAAATTATTAATTAAAGGATCGTATCGTCGTAGCGTCCTCGTGTTCATATTTTATCATATGATAGAGTGTAAATTTGAAGGCGTTACAAAAAGTTGTCGAGACGAAGGAATGTTATAAATATAAATATATTTTTATATCAACTTAAGCTTTTTAAGATAGTAGCACATCTAATTTCATAATGTCCCAACATCTATATAAATCTTTAACACTATTCACAGAAGTCTAATGATATTAACATATTGGTATGTTCACACGAGAAAAACACACTTTGAAGATTGGTTACCATAACATGATTGAAGAATAAAAAATGGCATTGTATATAATTGAAATAAACATTGACATTGCAATACATTCAAAATATAGATGATGAACTCTTCATAATATAATATCAAATTGATTTTGCATTAAATAAAGAGTATAAATCCAAAAACGTTACACAAATTGACCCAACAACACATTATAAATGGATGTTGATTTAGCGTGTATTTGATTTGACGTCTTTGATGGTAATTAAAATTTTAATTACTGCAAATACGAATTTCGTGTTTGATTTTATGTAAATATGACTATAGCAAATTATTGCAGTTTTTACGTTGAAAATTGTCCTGGAAATGTAATTACATGTAAGTGCATGTATATCAAAAAAATAAAAGTAAAATTATTAAATGTCACTTATGTTTTACTTAATTATATATTTATTATTTTATTATAATATTTTATTTTTATTATAATATTTTATTTTAATTAAAATACTTATACTAATTTTTTTATTTTAATCAAATGACGTAATTTATTTTCTAAATTTTTATTTAGATCTATAAAAAATAATTATTATTGTAAATAGAAATCATAACAATTTTTTTATTATAGTCATTTACAATAATTACGTCAAATCAATTTATCTCTTAGTTACTTCGATCATTTAAAATTGTATTATAAAAACAAAATTAATTATGTTGTTGTATTTGAATTAATTCTTGAATTCTATGGATTTATATCTCCAATTTATACTTTTGTTTATTTTTAAATGGAATAAAACGGGTTGAGCAGGACAAATCGAGCTTTGACCGAGCTCATGAACGGGCTCAGCCAATTGGCCTATTTTTTCCTTTAATTGGGCTGGCTTAATATCTGGGCCCAATATGACTGGGCCTACTAGTCAGACTGCTTGAGAAGTGTAACGTAGCCCAACTGCCCCATAGGCCCATTGCTGGTTGAGTCTATAGATTCAACTTGGCCAAACTGACCCTATCACTAAACATATATCCATTTGGAATAATTCAAAATATCATTAATAATGAGAACACAATTAATTAATATTTAATGCATTAAATACATTAAATAATTATGATTAATAGTCTCATTAGTTTCATTTAGTAATGTAATTATTTCATTTTCAACCCCTATTAGTGTTCTTAAGTTTTTGCATATAAAAAAATTAATCCCAAAAGTTCAAATTAAATTAACAAATAAATATATTAAATTTATCCTTTTTTATTTTAGAAAAAATATAAAACATGTTTGGTTTATAATTTAAATAATATACAAAAAAAATCTCAGAAAACTTATAAGTATATTAAAAAAATCTGGGGACTTGATCTAAATCTCCGATCTCAGCCCGTTATAACTTTCGTGTCATGTCATCATTATTCATTTGAATTTAACGTAGTTGCTATATATAATGTTTTAAATACTAATTTTAATTAAAAATTAATATATTTTTGAAAAGTTAAGGTGTTATTGCTCGAACTAGGGATGACTTATTTTTTAAAAAAGAAAATATGCAATAAAATAATAAAAAAATAATATTCATAAAAATATTATATTATACCTATATGTATTTCAATATTATAATTTGTATAAATGAATAAATACTTATAAATACTACTTAAATAGTGTTATGTTAATATAATTAATTTTAAAATATTTTAATAAGTATATATATGTTCGGGGGTCGAGGATCCGCGGGGCGGGGGCAATGTTCCCCGCCCCGATCCCCGAATTGGGGTGCGGGGGGACTATGCCCCCCATCGCCGCGTCCACGGGAAAAAAATTTCCCAAAGTCGGGGCCCCGATCGGGGAATCCCCGCGGGGATCTCCGAACTTCGGGGAGTTTTGCCATCCCTAGCCCGAACAATAAGCTTGAAGGAGATCAACTCCGTCTACAAATTTTTACATATGTTTTCCAATCATAATTTTATACTTTTTTGTAGGTATCATCTTTTTTAAAAATTTTACAAAGTCATATCTAAAATATTTTTTTTGTTTTTATCAAGAGAGTGAGTGCATACATAAATCTTTTAATATTAAAGTAGGAACGAAATTATCTCTATAATATTTTAGCAAATAATATTTACAAAGACATAAAACGTTGTAGAGCAACTGCACATTTGACTTTGCGAGGTGCAATAAATAAAAGTGTGGTATATAACATTTTCTAATCAATCCTCGACTTAATTAACAAAATAGGGCTTGTTTGACTAAACTTATAAGTAGGTTAAAACTACTTATAAGTAAATTTTAGAAAATTTATATGTTTGGTAACTAAAAAAATATACTTATAAGTTGTTAGGTATCTACTTATAAGTTGAAAAAAAATAAGCAAGGTCCCTCTACTTATTTTTAAAATTATTGGCTTATTAATTTTAACCAACTATATTACCCTTTTATCCATATTTTTTAATATTATTATCATATAACTTTAAGAATATATTAGTCAATATTTATTTTAACAAATATTATAATTACTTATTAATATTATCAGCACTTTTATCCAAATATAATTATTTATATTTTAAAATAAGTATCAGCACTTAAAATACTTATCAGCATTAATACTTATCAGGTATTTTTTATCAGTTAAGTCAAACAGACTCATAATAATTAGATTAACCGTGAAACATTGTTATAATTACGCGGCGGTCGAACAATATGACAAAAACGGGAGCATGCAACTCTTAATCAATAATTAGAGGCAAATATTGTTACGGATAGTCCCAGTTTTCTAGAGACTACGAGTAAAGACATTCGATGCAATTTGCGGTGACAACATCGCATGATGATGCAAACAACAAAGATAAGGTTTCATGATCATCAAATTACGGACGCGTCGAGTAAAAAAAGTCTAACCAAGCATGTACTATATATAGGGCTCTCAGTCCCTTCTGATTCCGACTAGATTTTGATTGAATTTTAAAAAAATAAAATTAAATTTTAAAATCAGTCTCAACTAGTTTCTGAATCTGATCCTCCCGAATTAAGTAGAAATAAGATCGAAACGGCTCATCCCGACTTTATTTTTATTAAATTAAATCAGATTTAATAATTATCAATATTAATCATTAGAAACTAAAAACTCTTCTTTATTATGCATTAGTAATAAAATTATTTTAATATTAAATAATTAAAGAAAAGTTATATTATAATATGTATATATTACATACATACATATATTATAATATATATTATAATATAATATAACTGGGTCGAGATTAGATTCGATTTTTTTAAACTCGGACCCGGTCCCGACTTAGATCGGGCCAAATTTTTAAACAATTGGACTTGGTCCTGATTCGAATATATTCTGAACCCCAAAAAAATCGAATCAGACAGAGCTAAGATGATCGTATCGATCCAGATAATGCTCATCCCTAAGTATATATATATATCCTTCAGCAAAAATATATTACATTACATAATATATTTTTTATTGTCATTGCATTTTTTTTAGATTTCATCCCAATTTTTATTTTGTGTTGCCTCGACTTGCACGTCTGACTATGTGAAATAAAACTCCTAATAAAAATATTTTATATTAAAAAGTTTAAGCTCAAAATCTCCTTAAGAACTTTTTTAATTGTTGATAAAAATATAAAGGAACAGATTCAGTAGTATCACCTACAACTGCAATAAGGGTTCAGTGTCATATTAATGAAAAATGGCTTTGCGTTGCGTTGCATTCTCTTTCTATTGATTAAATATATGCATATTTTTTATCAAGCCATGTTGGTCAAATAAAAGTGTAACGCCCTCAAATTTACATTCTATGCCGTGACGAAATATAGATTTAGAGACGCTAGAATATTATTTTGACTTGATTTTGATAGTAAGATTCATCAACAATATGTGAAAGCATACTTTAAAATAAAATTCAATAAAATAGTCTATCAAGATTAATCATCAATTTTATATTGTTGACCATAAAGAAAAGATAAACTATTTAAAGACTATTTAACTATGAATTGGACTCAAATTAAACTCATTATGTGGATCATTAGTGTCATCACCTATTCATCATTACCTCTTTCGTCTGCGGGATCAAAAACAGAATTTCTCATAAACTATGAAGTCCAATATGAAAGAGTAATATAATAGAGAAAAATATATATAGTGATATGTTAAAGGTGAAGTAAATAATAATTCCATTTCTCCTTTATTTTACCTCTTTACCTTTCTAATACATATTTTCCAATTGTAACAATTTTGGTACCAATTCAATTGTATTACTGTGAAACAAAACTCAATTAGTCTCTATTCAATAGGTTCAAACTAAATTCAATTTCTATTAAGATTCATTATTCTGTGTTCAATTATAATAATCAATTATGAGCACTAAACAATCAATCTTTAACAAACTTGAAGGTCGTTGGCTTGCATCTTAGTGCCATTAAAATTAGCAAGGTCTATAAATTCAGTAAACATTTTATCATGAAAAATTCAATTACAGTTATTCCCAAGAGAATCCATGTGCAGTCATTCCATCAAGAATCTAGTGAACCTTAGAAACCTCTATACAGAAATATCAATAGAAACCAATGAACTTGAGAAATCTTTTTCACAGAAAATTTTAACAGAAATCAACTAATCTAAGAAACCCCTTGCAATAGTTTCATTAGGAACTAATGAACCTAGGAACCCATCTTTTAGAAATTTCAATAAAAACCAGTGAATCTAGGAAACTCCTTTGTAAGAGTTTCTGCAGAAATCAATTGATAGTTGTTCCAGAAGGAACTCAATTACCCGTCTAAGGTTCAAGTTGATAGTTCACCATGAGCCAAATCATTTTCTTCATGCATACATTCAATCACCCGCAATATTTTTTAAACTCCTATTTAATAGTGTAATTTATGTTTTGAAAATCAATAGCCAATCAAGCATATAAATCAATAACAATAACTTTAATATCCCCTCCAACAGTAGAACACAGTCCGCGTCTGAAAATGATATGGTCCATTTTGGACATGACAATACTTTAACAACTTACATGTCGGAACATGACCCACATTCTCGAAGAACACAATTTTTTTTCCTATCATCGATCGTGATGATGCAGCTAGAGTTCGTCCGCATTTACTCAGGACATAGCCCGTGTCGGTTGGACATTGTCGTGCTTGCATTCAATTTCGACGCAGTTGTTACGAAGGACTCGACCAGCGTTCTGGATTTGCGTGAGGTGACACGCCCGGTTCATGTGTGTAAGGGTCACGAATATCGAAGAATGACACGGTCCACGGTCCACGTCAGGGAGACACGACCATTTCTGTAACAATAGGACATGACCTGTGTCGGAGAACACACGGTTCGTGCCGGACATCAAGGAGACGCGATCGGTACTGTAATAGTGAACACGACTCGTGTTGGCAAGCGACACAAACGTTTGTCCACGTGGCTTCCGTCAATCTATTGTTGTTATGGACACGGCCAACGTCAAGGGACGACATAGTCCGTGTTCAGTGTTTCGGTTTCTTCTAGGAAACATGGTCGACCTTCAAACGCGCGATCGTTTCTTACTTGCGAACGCGATTCATTTTCTATCGGACGTAGTCTGCATTCAAACTCCATGGAGGGTTGATCGCTGTAGATTCTTGTCCTTATTCATGATCCATTTATAATGAAAACATTAACAATTAGCCATTAGTAACTTATCATAAATATATGATAATCTCTAGGGTTGATCATCCCAATTATATACTTTGATTAGTTAATCATTCTTCTTCTTTCTTTAGTTCTCTAGAAGAGAGAAAGAGAAAAAGAATTATGGTGAGAACATCCCGAACCTCCTTATATAAGATTTCACTAGACATAATCCTACTCAAAGTTAATCTTAATTTCTCCTATCTCTATTAGGATTACGAGTTTTTTAAAATTAGTTTTCATAGAATTAGGAATATTAATTAATTATGATAATAATTCAACTTTGACTTTAATTCTTTTTCTAATCCTAATCATATTACACTTAATCTTTTTCTTTATTCTTTTATTATTTATTTTTTGAAAATTGTAGACGTTACAAGAAACCTCTCATATCGAGATGAAACTTGAAAGATCTTATAAGTTTATATAATACTTCTGTTAAATTAACTTAAGTGAATACTAATAATCTTATATAAGCACATAAAAAGGGACACATTTCATAGTTCAGAGACGAGTGTGTACTCCTAAGAATTTAGAGACATCTTTTAATTTTATAATAGTAAAAACAACCATCCATTTGATATCATTCCTCTTTTCTAGCAGTACTACATTATTAATTTGTGGCATATGAGATGTACCTAATTTTTTTTTTTTTGTAGCTTTTACCTTCGCGCTAGGTATATATTGAATTACAGTAGTTTTCGATTTAATTTTTTCCTAGTTGTGGATTCACTTTTACTCTATTTATCCAATTTATTTTCCTAGCGTTTATTGTCCTTTGAATGTATATTTTCTATGTGTTAATAGAGATTAAAAAAATACATATACTGAAAATAACTATTTACTTGATAAAGAAAAAGAGAATGTAAAAATTCGATTTCGATGTTGACTCCATTTTTTTTACCGTAGTTGTATCTTTTGGTGAAAATCACTATTTATATTACGTATAATAGACGTATATGCAACACAATGGTGGGTTACAAACTCATACATGGAATTTTCAAACACAATAGTCAGATGGTATTTTGATATTATTAGCATATTTATCGTATGTTCAAATTTGTTTATACTTTATATTTTGTAGGAAAAAAGCATCAGCTAATGCTAAGTCAACTCGTTTGTTCTCCTTCGAGAAGATTCGATTCAGGCCTAAGACTCGAAGTGCCGAGACCGTTTGACCTGATCAAAAAAGAAATTACAGATTATTTTACTCATATAAATTATTAATTTTCAGTGGTAAAATATTGACTTAAAGTGATAAGAAATTAATAATAAATTATTTATTAAGGTTAAAAATATTATCTTGATAAATTCTAATTAGTTTGAGTAAAGAGCGAGTGGTATAGTCCGATCTAACTTGAGGAAGTAATATTTTATTTCTTTTAATATATTTTGCATCTAGTGAAGTTAGGGCAGAACTGTAATTTTCCAAATCAAGTCATGAATATAAAACTATTGTTAAAAGAAATATTCCAATGTACATAAACAACACATAGATAAGCAATATTTATATGAGACTACTTATCCCTAACTTTAAATTACAAAATAAATATTTTATTTTTAAAATTAGAAAATCTTGTTATAAAAATAAGATGAATCTAACCAAACATCTCCTCAAACTTTATTAAAGTCCAACGATAAAAAAAGGTAAACAAATTATATGAGATAACTTAGGGGTAGTTTGAATGATATAATTATTTTAGAAAATAAATACGTTATTTGTTTGAAGTTAAAATTTTAATATAAATATTTAGTTAAAATAAAATATTATTATATATTAATAATTAATTAACTATTTAATTTAATTTATATATCATAACTTTATTTCTAACATTATAAAATTTAAATTGATAAAACTTATGTTGAAAAATTGATAAAAACTTATGTTATAACTTATATTTTCTTATGTGAATATATTATATATATTTATATATCATTTATTATCTTTAATAGTTTTAAATTAACGTCCTCAATTTTTTTATTCATCCTTTTACTTTTAAATTGTTATATTTTTGTTTTATATTATTTATTATTATAAATTTTATGAAACAATATTGTTTTAAAATTAAAATATTAAATATTTATTTTTAAATATTATAATTCTTTTATTTTATCCTATATTTGATATTATTATCTAAATTCACATGTATTTTTTTATAAATATTCTATTCCACCGTTATGCTATCATAAAATTTTATTTTAGTGATATTTCTATTGACTATGTTATGTATTTTTTTATATTTGTTTGAAATAAAATTATATATTTTCTCATAATTTATATTTCATCAATTTTTATAGTAATTATTTAAAATTTTAATTGTACTATTTTGAAGGAACTTTATTTTAATATTTTTTTACAAGTGACTTAATTATTATTTTTCTTTGTCATGTATTTTCTTTTTTTATTTTCTGATGTAAGCGCCTTTATATATTTTATAATTGACTTTCCATCACAATTTTCAGTACAGTAGATCTTGTAATAGTCATATTTACAACTAATCAAATAATTTTTTTGTCTTTTGTAGCAGTTGACAATATATGTAAATGCAATTACAACTAATCAAACAGTCTCCTAATATCCATTGATTCAAAACTAGGCCACGTCGACCTACTTGATATATAACTTATGTTAAATTATCGAGTAATTAATATTACTTCAAATTTATAAAAAAAACACATATATTTTAATTCAAATTTACTTAACACGAATATTCATAACGTTAGGGCATCAAATTAACCAAAGATTAAATAAAAAGTATTAATTTAAAAGAAGATGAAGCTTTAACTTACAATTTTTTATATCTTTTTTGCAAATTTAACTTCTCTTATGTCCAACCTCAAATTTTGTAACACTTGGTCATGTAAGAAAAACAACATTAATACGAGACACCTTAATATCCACTTTACTCGAAAACTAGTTACATTGATCTACATTAAATTGTCCAACAAGTGGTGTTACTCTCAAATAAAGAAAAACATGTCAAATTTCAATTCAATTTTACTTAACGAGGGGGCATTTATTTAACAAAGATTTAAATTAAAAAGTATTATGCTAGAAGAAATTAAAATTTTAGTGTACTTTCTTTCTTGTTTGCAACTTTGACTTCTCTTCCGGCAGTAAACCAAAAGTTAATCTCAAAAACTTGTGGAACATATATAACCAGGGAACATTAAATTAACTTTAATTTCACATGTGGTGGACGATGGATTGAAATTTCATCTACAAATCTTATTTCCAAAATAAGATGTTTATGGCACCTAGTCATAAAAAAGGAAACAAGCCCGCTTTATTATCAAAATTTATTGTATTGATCTACTTGATGTATTGTATGAACTTTGTTTCTAATTACAAAAAAAAATCTAATTTTACTTAAAAAATAAACATAACGATTATGAGGGACATTAAATTAACAAAGATTACATAATATTATCATTTTTGCAACTTTAATCTCTCTTGTGACCTCTCAAGACTATAACTCCATGTATAATAAATATGCCAAAAAATCTTATGGAAAGAAAAATAAATATATCAAATTTGACTTTTAAATGTCTCGTTATGTTGACCAATAATTGAATGGAAGACCAGCGGCGGCTGCAACGACAAATAGAACACGATGTGGATAAGTTTTAAATAAGAAAAAAAAGCATAAAATTTCAACAATCCGAGAAAAAGAAAATTAAAGCATAAATTTCCGGCATTAATTTCACAATATTACAAGTCAATCTATTTTTGCAAAAAAAAAAGTAAAAAGTAAATAAATAAAAGACGCGATCCGAGTTGCTGCGGAGAAAATGGAAAAAAGATGACCAAGTTTTTTTTTTCTTTTATTTTTCTTCTAGAAAATAACGCGGTCCGAAGCTCCTATAAAATCCCCCTTTCCAGAAGATTTTTACAGTTGATGCGTTTGCTCGATTTCATGCATCAGAGTCGCCGAATCCGGTGGAACGAAGCAGGAGGAGCCGACAAGGAGCGATCTTTGCCTTTCCGGTGCCAAAAAGGAACCTTTGTTTTCATTTCTTTTGATCTTTCGATCCTTGTAATTGGCAAAAGTTGGAGTTTCCAAGTGTTTTCCCTATCGCCTCCTCGATTGGATGTAGGAATCGGAAAAAAGATTGAATTTTGATGGGGTTTCTGATCCAGTGATTGGCCGGATTCAACGCCTTTCTCGGTTTGGTTTGAATGGTTTTTTTTTCTTCTTCTTGTGAGCGTGCTGTTGATGAAAAGTTGATGTTTTGATTGGTATCTGTAGAAGTCTGGGGGGTGTTGTGGTAGTTGGTATAGGGTTTAGTTGGCTGATGGCGGAAATGGAGGCAGCACAGGGGGCGTCGGGCTCCCCGCCTCCGTTCCTAACCAAGACCTATGACATGGTCGACGACCCATCGACGGACGCCATCGTCTCGTGGAGCTCCGCCTGCGACACCAGTTTCGTCGTCTGGAACCCGCCGGACTTCTCGCGGGATTTGCTCCCCAAATACTTCAAGCACAATAATTTCTCCAGTTTCGTCCGGCAGCTCAATACTTATGTAAGTTTGAAAGCACAAATGTCTTATCTTCTCTTGCATATGCTAAAAGTTCTCTGATTGAGCTTCTTGTTTTGGAATTTAATCCATATGTTTGATTTGCCCCATATGGTTCATGGTTTTTCAGAGCAGAATTTTGCTTCAGGAAAGTATTTGAAATGGATGATTCCAATTTTAAATTCAGATTTCCTCAGAATTAAGCAAAATTTGAATGTCTATTTATGAGAGACTTATCGACCGAACATCAGTTTATAGATAATTCATGTTGAGCAGTTCAACTTTCTTTATAACAAAGATGCCTATTTTATGTGAAACCGTGAATTTTCGCAATAACATGATTTGCCTAGTATCTCGGTTTTGTGTTGGTCTGATGAATGTTACACTGTTTTCTATTTGGATAGTATGTATAATAGTATGCGGTGAGGATTATATTTCCTGTCCATCTCCTCCAGGGTTTCAAGAAGGTGGATCCTGATCAGTGGGAATTCGGGAATGATGATTTTGTTCGGGGACGTAGGGAGCTCTTGTATAAGATTCAAAGACGCAAGCCAGTGCATAGTCATTCGTTGCACAATCAAATCAATAATTTGGGACAATTAGCAGAACAAGAAAGACATGAGCTTGAGGGTCAGATCGAGAATTTGAAGCGAGACAAGACTATTCTCATGACTGAGCTCCAGAATCATATGCAGCTGCAATATGGAATGGAACATCAAATGCAGTCTTTGGAGGAGAAATTGCATACTTTGGAACAGCGTCAGAAGCAGATGATGATTTTATTGTCAAAAATGGTCCAGAGACCTGAATTTCTCGCCAACTTTTTGCAGCATTCTGATCTCCAAAGCAAGAAGAGAAGATTGCCAGAAGATAACTGTTCTGTAGAGGATGTTGTGATGGAAGATAATAGCATTATATCTCTTAAGACACCTGTGAGTGAAAAGTCGGACACTCTAAATCCAATTTATATGGAGCCAATTGAGAAGATGGAATCATCATTGAATTCCTTAGAGAACTTTTTCAGAAGTGTTAGTCAAGCCTCAGGTGATATTCTGTATTACGATAGTACTATCCCTTGCCTGCCTTCTTCTGTAATTATCACAGAGATGAACACTTCATCAGGAGACACTGATGTGGATCTGCAATCATCAGCACTTAAATTGCATTCTTCACCTTGTTTGGAAGATGCTCGCTCCTCTCCGGAGATTGCAGAATCTACTACTTATGAAGAAAGCCCTGCTATTCATGTCAACGAAATACACTTAGATGCACGGAGTAAAGTCTCTGAAATAGATGTGAATTCTGAACCTACTGTTCCTAACACCAATTTGTCAAGAGATCAGACTAAGGCAGCCGCATCTTCTACTGTGCCCGCTGGGGTAAATGATGTTTTCTGGGAGCAATTTCTTACAGAGACTCCAGGTTCGACACAAGAGGCACAGTCGGAAAGAAGACATTCAGACGAGAAAAGCAATGCTGGGAATATGACAGACCTAGGACATACATGGTGGAAAAATAATAATGTTGACTACCTTACTGAAAAGATGGGTAACCTTTCTTCTGCCAAGAAAACTTGACCTCGTTCTTCTTTTAGCCTTTATTTTCTTGGGAACTTTATGTAGCCTCAGCGTGACTTGTGATAGCTTTGTGTAAAAAGATTTTCCTGCTCTATTATTTATACTCTTGTCGATATACTCATTTCTCAAGTGTCTTGACTTTATGCTCTTATACTTTCTATTATTTGCATGTAAAAATGTGTTCAATAGTTTTAACCGTCGCCGTCATTCTTGTAGTGGCTAAGTTTCTTCTTCTCGTGCATAATTTGTTTGATGTAGAATTAACTGCAATCGAGATAACTATGGTTGGAAACTGTATTAACTTTTAGACCATGCAATGTGTATAAGATGAATAGTTAGACATCATATATTGGAGCCTCGGCCATCGTATCCAGAGTCAGCCAGGGGAAACTCTGTTTACTTCTTTCAGGTTTCCTCTACTTGACAGAACTTCACTGTGTAAGCAATACCTATGCCATCGTGTGGGTTCATACCTATGGCTTCAATGAAGCAACATATTATGATAGATTCTTAAATCTTCTTGCTAGTCTTATCACCAGGCAGAGGTGTAAAACAATGACATGGTTTTCTTCATGTATTACTCTAGTTCAGGTGTAATTAAGAGACGTATCACTGCTCTCTTTTTTTGTTTGACAACTGCAATATTAAATGATTGAGGGATGTGCAACTCATTTTCTTTTGGAAGATGTCCACTGTACTAAAATAGGCATCATTTAAAGGTATGTTTGTTGTGTTATTATAACTCACATATAGTTCAGCTATTTTAAAATGGCATTAAACTTGGTTTGCCTACTATAGCCCTGCACTCATGCATGCGAATTTACCAAGGGTTCTGTGAATGAACCAGATTTTCTTGGTTTAGGAATGACAAAACATAATAACTGACAAGGAACAAATAAAACAAACTTATGATCTTAATTTCAGTCAATATCATTTGGTACTTCAACAAAGATAGCCAAATTGATGGGTTTTTTTGTACATTTCTTAATCTATTATATCATGAGGTTTTGTGTCTGTCATGCATTTAATTATGTTCCAATTTATCTCAGAGCTGGGTGCAAACATGGATGCCAAATCAAAAGCTAGTTAAGGATAACTGCTTCTATATATATATGTTTCTGTTTATGACCGAAAAATGTTTAAGGGGAAAGAGAAATTTAGGTCTATTTGGTTTAATTATTGTTGTCGTTGTCTACGGAAATACTTTGGATGGTGACAACTAATCTTTCTTTCTTCAATTCTCTTTATTTGCCATTTGCATTACCACTGATGCACATTTAAGACTGTGACTGTTTAGGACAGATTATTTGGACAAGTCCGATAGTTGCATTTAATATATTCCTATTTTGATGGTGATATTTTCGGGGTTCAAATATACATAATTTATTACTGAAATTTAGATCGTTATTTACTTGAACTAACCATATGTTGATTGTCGATAAGCGTATTTTGTGCAAAAGAAACCTTTCTTGAAAATCAACATAATTTTCTTGTCAAAAGCACTGATCAAGATGTAGAGGTGCAGTCAATTATCAATTATTTCAACAGACAAAATATCTACTTAGGTTTTGTCATGTTCATGATTTATGTCTCTGTTTCTTCTGAGTAACAAGTGTATCATTAGCTATTATTCTTACTGGTGGATGAATTAGGGTTATATATGCTTGTTGAAACAATTATTTTACGAAAGAGTCTTGTGAGCCATTAGAGGACACAAGTGACTGTTTGTCTCATATTTGTAATTGGTTGAACTCTGGAGATCTTAGAAAATAAATGCTCAAGATGTATAAGTTGTAAATGCTTCTTGTACTCTGACATTTTCATAGGACATCTGGAGATAGTAGAAAATAACTCATTAACAGTACTTCGGTGTAATTAATTTACCATAGATCTCTCATACAATTGCAAAGTACTTCTTTAAAAATTCCCATAAAAGAAGACATTCAGGAAGCTAATTGCCAGTAAGTTTATGCAACTTTGATAGAGCTCTGATGCAATGTTTTTTTTGTCAATACTTGTTATATTATGACTGCAATTCTATCATGTATATATTATGCATATATAGAAAGTTGAGAAAGTTATACAGGAATTGACTTACATGGATTAATGTGGGCAATTAGAGTCGTTGACTGCATTTGGCAATCGAATCTAGGCTTGGGTTCTAGCCTGATTCCGATGTGATATTTGCCGGAATTCAAGATGGAACCTCTTACCCGGAATCTGAGGTCACTAGCCTCCGAGTTTTGGGAAACGGGTTTCTTTATGTTTTCTCTCTCCTCTCACTCTCTTCTTTTCATTTTTTTTTTCTAATACATATAATTTAATTTTCTTTACCATTTTTTTTCTTTTGATATTTAATTTAAAGTTTAACTTTTATCCTTTAATTTTTTTAAGTACATTTAATTCGAATTAATAATTTTTAAATTTTTTATTTTAGTTCACCATATTATTATTTTGCTATATTTTTATTTTTATTATTAATTATTTTTTGTTTTGTTTAACATAATATATTTTTTACTAGGAGTTTAACATAATATTTTATTATATTACATATAAAATTAAATTATTCTTCTTATTTTAATACATGTTTACTTTTTAGTTTAAGGTTAACAAAATATTTATTATTTTATATTTATTTATATTTAACTTTAACATCAATCTTAATTATTAAAATTTATTTTAAGTGAAATTTTAATTGTCTACTCATTCAATAAAATAATTAAACAATTATTGTCTCATTATTTTTCTTTTTTATATATCTTCTATATGATTTTTTTTAAATATTTTTTTAATTTTATTATGTTTAAATATCATTAAAATATTGTTATGATTTTATATCTAATTATTTTATTTATAAAAAAATAGTAATTTTATTATTTTTAGTTCTCACATGGTTCATCCAAACATACATAGTTCATTCAAACACAATTAAAATTAATCTATCAAATCAACTATTCTTCAAGAATTCGGAGAACCTCAGGTTCTACTTTTCAAATACACCCTTTATGTTTCAAGCAATCTTTTAGGTACATATATTTCAAGCATTGTATTAGTACAATCCCAATCCCAGAACTTCTTTGATGGAGCAAAAACTATTTCGATCATACCAACTTGACAGTTTACAGTCAAGCCATGAAACGTGACCCCAATATCTCATCCATTTTCATAAAAAAAGTACCTTTCTTGTCTAATATCAGTATGAATCTAATTAAATCACCTTTTTTGAGAAGACAACTTTCGATGGGCAAAATTTTTAAACCTTGTGCTCATTGATTAATATGATTCCAATCAATAACAAGTGTATCGAATAACTAGAACATATTAACTTAAGATTGTCAAGTATTAGTAGTATATCTGTAGGATCTAAAAATTCTTGTTCTTCTTAACTTAATCTAGATGTGTTGTGTTTAGCGGAAGCATGCATATATGAATATAAACACAAATAGAGAGAAAAGAGTAGAGAGAAGAACAAAC
>LTAE01002083.1:33300-47278 GCA_001647135.1 Pontederia paniculata | reverse complement strand
TTAGCTCACGAGAGGTTCGTCTCTCTTGCATCTGGACCCTGTAGGGATTTAGGTACTTCTACATGATGATGGTGGCGTGCACTGGCGATGCTCATGACAGGCTACAATTGCACATGGTGTCTTCTGGTCGTAAGTTGATGATGTCTTAGGTTTCTATTGAGTTGTACCTTCAAATTCATTTATCTGGAGTTTTATCATTATTATGTCATGTCAGATTGTTCAGACTTTTATGTTGGATCAGTTTAGCATCTTTATCTTAATATATTAGACTTTTTATAAATTGTTTGGTCTTCCGCTGATGTGGCATGGTTTCTGACTGAAAAGTCAAGAGTCAAGTTAATGTTATATGATGTGTAATATTACTCAAAAATTTTAAATTTGAGGGTGTTATAATATATATATATATGTGACAATCGGGTTGATGCCAAATAGAGAGGGTGTGGGACACATATTGCACAGTTGTCCTTTTTTTCTTTTGGGTACTCGTGTGAACAACAAGTTGGCACTCTTTTGGATTTTTTCTTCTCGTTGAATGTCACGAGCATATATTTAATAATGGCAAATTTAATTAATGTCTTGGTCGCGATCTTTTGGTTGGTTCCAAGTCGTATTTTGTCATATAAAGCTGAGATAATTAATTAGAGGGAGGAAGAAATTTTTGGGGAGAGTAATTACTAATTGAGTGCAGGTAAATTAAGTTGAAGTATGTGAAGCTTACAATTTAAGTACGATATAATTGTAAACGGATGCACAACTTATAAATAATTAATATGACTACTCTCGTGTATCTTATAAGCTCGAGTTCAAAATTAATATATTTTTTTTATTTTTAACTCTTATTCGAGTTACCTTTTTTTATCATTAGGTGGTGTCTGTTTAGGGACAATCGACATGCACTCGACACGTAGGACGAATTTCAAGAAAAAAAAAACGCATCACGTGATTATATTTTAATAGCAAGTTTCATTAAAAATATGGCCTTGGAATCATGTGGCAAATAACTTCATATTATTATATAATATAGAATTGTCGCACGCATGATTCGAGTCAATGAAATAGTATTTTTTTTCACAAATACCGACGATTGTTTATGCCTAATTGCCTATTCGAATAAATTTATATAGTCTTTGTTTAATTCAGAAATTAAAAAAAATCAAAGATTGAGACGAGCATGTGTTGAACGGCCTGAACAAGGGTCAGGAACGGACGCACATATAGTATTGAAGAAGATCTCCACCCTTTCAATTTTTTAATTTAGAAAATATATATATTAATTATAGTAAATAAATAAATAATTATTATAATTATTTAACTGATGTAGTAGATTAATTTTGATTAATTTTTAAAGATTTAGAGTTCAAATCTTAGCTCATCTTAATTTTTAGAGGTCTAGGGTATTGTATCTTGGTTGGGTGACTTGGGTCACGTAGATAATTTGAAGTTTAAATTGAAATTTTTGAAAATTAATATTTTCGAAGTCGATTTTAGTAATTAGAGAAATAAAAAAATATTTTTTTGGAAAAAAAAGTAAAGGAGGTCAGTAAAAAGGTAGACTACTTATGTTTGTAAAAACTTGTAGATCTGGTCCGCAATATGCATAATGTATTTAATGCCCAATTTGGCAAGGTGTTCATAATTAACACTTCTTACAAAGTTCAGATATATTACCTGAGACATATCACGTGTGCAATATTAACAGACATAGGCCCTGCTCCGTAAAATACCTAAGAAAATTATCTTATTGTTTTACTATCTTCTAACTATATAATTTTTAAAGAATAATTCGATTGAAAAAATATTTTAAGTCTATCACAAATTGTGAAAAAAAATTATCCGTCATAAATTTAAATTGCGCTGAAATAATTTTTCATCATAATTTATGAGAAAAAAAAAATTTATCTCAAATTTCGTAAAAAAATGAGAGGGATAATTATTCGTAAATTTTTGTCACAAATTCACAATTGTTTATAGTGTTAAAAAATATGATTAGAATTATCCGTTAAAACTTAAAAGTATCGATTATAAGGAATGTTCGAAACTTGGAATGAACTGCTTGAAGCCCAATTAGCTCCATTTATACTCTTAAAGTGGAGCCCATTTATATTCTAAGAGCCTTTCTAATATATCTTATTTCTTCCTCTTGATCCTCCCTCCATTCGAAATCTCAATTTGTCATTTAAACAGATCTGAAGAGCTCTAATACTTTGACAACAATGAAATGGCTTCTGAGCTCTTACTTTAACCCTAATGATGGCAGATGATGTCCATGTTTTCCTTAACCTGGCAGGACCATCTCCGGCACCAAAAATCAGTTCATGTTCTCTCTTTGAACCCTAATTCAAGGCCACTCAAACAACTCAATGGCTCCAAGAAAGAGACCTTAAAGAGCTCAATTCCATCGCTGCTTCGAGTAAGGAGAATACTGGTGATGCTATTATTATGAAAGGAGAAATAATAAAAATTGTTAAATTAGATGTGCTAGAAATATTTCTAAAAATTTAAGTCGATAAGAAAAATAGTATTTTATATTTATATTCTTAATACTTCTTCTCATATATGGGCCGCTGACAACTTTGCGAGAAAATTATTTTTTACTATTTGAGACTGTGTTAAATTATGTGCAAAACTTAAGTCGATAAGAAGATCGATATCTTTATATTTATATTCTTAACAAAAAAAAATTATCTAACCTCTATATGTATCTTACTCTTATGTTTTGTAAATTTTTTGATTTCGTGTTTTCATCTAATTTGGGGAATGAGATTTGTCGAGAATTTTTTTTATTTTGTTGATCTAAATATAACAAATGAAATACTTTAAAAACATACGAGAAATTTTTCAAAATTACAAGGGCATTTTGGTTATTTGGTTGTTTATTGCAATTGTCTCTATTTTGCCATTCGCCTCGTCGAAACATCGACCACCGTCGCACAAAGCTTGGTGAGAAAAATAAGAATTCCTTGAACATGTTTGACTCCTTTTATCTATTAGCTTTTGCTAATTTGGGGGCATAATAAATCCAAGTTTACTTATGGATAGAAGACGCCATGGTTAAAATGAAATATATACATTAAACTTCACAAATAATTTCTTTGGTACTTTAGTTTGTTCAAAAACTATAAAACTCCTTATGTTTTTAATTCCGAAGACCCTAGATTTATATTAGACAAATTTATTTATGAAAAATTATCAATAAATGGCTCAGTCAATTTTGTTGTTTTGTGTGACGATTAATCTATATATAATTCAATTATACTTGAATAAAAATAAATGATAATTATAGCCACAAATTAGAAGTATACTTTCAAGTAATTGAAATTACCCTTATAGTTAAGTATGTTAAAATATATAACTTTTTAAATTGTACATCACACACTTTGTCATGACACACAAATGAAATGAAATATAGGGAAATTTTAGAATTTTACAAAATTACCATTCTATGAACTAAAGTATGATAACTATATGAGTTCAGACTCATAAAATGTAATTCCATTAAGAAAATTGAATCATTGGACGAGCATAAGTATTTTAAAAGTAATGAATTTTAAATTAAACATTATTCAATAGGTTAACACATAAAAATGAAATATAGTATTATTATACTTTTGAATTTTCTCTATATATTACAGAAAAAGTAAAAATATGAGGTTTGTATTACTTAAACATTAAAGAGATTACTTTTAGGCAAACTTTATATCATTTTAATATGATGTGATTATTAATTCTTATGAATTATATATTTGGTTCCATTCAATTTTTCATATGCAAAATTAAAACAAATTTTATGTTTTGAAGTACGTGGAATGAAATTAGTATAGAAGCAATCACACTTTTATATATATTTCAATTACCAATTGCATGGACATGTTATTTATTTAGAAACTTATTGAATTTCTATTAATGCAATCATACATGATATATATGTGTTATCATGATACCGATATTTGATGTGGTTATACATTGTGTTTATCATAGTCTTTATTTTCTTTATCGGGGTTATATGTTTTTTTGTTTGAACTATATGAAATCTCCAAAAGGAATAATGTGATATTTTAAGAGATAATACATAATTTTTTGATATAAATTCTATGATATATTAAGAGATGATATGATGCATTTGGTTTGTTGATGATGTGATATGTGTATTATTTATATATACATGATTGTGCAAATGCTTGAAATGTTATATGATATGTGATAAACATTATACAATATAATATGAACAATGATGAAAGTTATGTATGTTTAAATTGACTTTTTAAATTGAATTGTGTAGATGGTAATACATAGGTCACAACTTATGAATTTAACCAAAGTTAGACTTAGGGATCATGATTACTTGAAAAAAAAAAGAATATATTGAATTTCTTGGTGTTTGCTTCTAATTGTTGTCCATAAGCATGTAAGTTTTTTTATATCTAAAGTGGCACCATCAATAAAAAGGAAGGAGATGGTTCTCTCTTGTCCTCCTCTCATTCGAGGACTAGAGGCACGAGCTCACCTTAGCTGAAAATCAATGACCTTGATTGCTACGTCGAGGTCGAGGAGATGAGTAGTGATGTAGGTTATGGAGAGAGTGATTGAGTCAGTCCCATGGGAGGAAAAGTTTGGAGTCAAAGATTATTCCATGATAAATGTTAATTATATATATGGTATATGTAAATTTTACATACATATTTTTTGGGGTGTACAACTATATATATGTATACATCGAGCACGTAGCAACTATATCTTAAATTCAAACTTTATATGCACGAGAAAGAATACGACTAACTAGCAGTCGTTGCTCTTGCCATTCTTGGTTTTGGTATCATTTTCATCATCCCCCATGAAACCCTTCCAGAACCAGTGCTGCTTCCAAACCCTATCCACCATTTCATCAATGGGCACGTTCTTGGTCTCCGGCAATAAGAACACCACGAACAACGCCATGAGGACGATCCAGGCACCAAAGAAGAAGAAGATGCCAGCACGCATGTGGCACAACATGGACAGGAAGGCCTGCGCTATGACGAAGGTAAAGAACATGTTGGAGCTAACTGCGAAGGCAAACCCTGCCGTTCTTGTTTCGATAGGGAAGGTCTCGCTCGGGATTAACCAACCAAGAGGACCCCATGACCATGCAAAGCTTGACACGAACACGCATACAAGTATGACCACCCAAATTGACACATTCGAGCTAAGGCTATTGCTCGTTTGCAAATGCAACTGCAAAAGAATCCCTATTGCGACCTACACAAGCATTGAGAACAAATATATAATATGATCATGATTAGTAGCTAGAAATAGAATACATATGCATAGAACTAACGTTTAAACTTTATTGTCAAACCTGAGATATTAGCATTTGGCAGCAAGCTTGAAGCAACATCACCCTCCTACCAACTCGATCCACCAACACAATCGAAACAACAGTAGACAAGCAATTGACACCCCCGGTTATTACAGCGGACAACAATGATCCATCACTCTTGAACCCAATCGTCTGAAAGAGCACAGGAGCATAGAACATGATGGCATTGATCCCGGTGAACTGTTGGAAGACTTGCATCATGATGGCTATGACTAGTTGTGGGCGGCTGCTACGCTTCATAAGGGTCCGATACGGGTGCTTTACTTGTCGTGCCATCTCGCAAGCATGCACAATTTCCTCGTATTCCAACTCCACGTTCTCTGTGCCCCTGATCTTCTTAAGCACTTGAAGACCTTCATCTTTCTTCTCTCGCTCGATCAGGCTCGTCGGCGTCTCCGTGATTATCAGGGAGCCTAGGAACAAAATAATTGCCGGCACGGCAGCGAGGCCGAGCGATAATCTCCATCCCCATGGGTGAATTTTGGATGTCATGTAATTGACTAAGTTTGCAATGAGGATTCCAATGGTCACGTTCAATTGGAATAAGATGTTGAGGCCTCCTCTAACTTGCACCGGAGCAATCTCCGATAAGAATAGTGGTACCGCCTAATGCATGAAAACATAACAAAGTTGTGATTCACTATATATGCATGATTAGTATACCCTTAATTAGCTAATCAATAATGTGAAAGTTAGGAGACTCACTTGGTTGCCAAATCCGATGCCCATGCCAAGAAGGATCCTTCCAATGATCAACATGGCAAGATTCATAGCCGCAGCATTCAAAGTTGTACCCACAAGGAAAAAAATGGAAGCTACTTGCATTGTGATCTTCCTCCCGAACTTTGTGCATGTCTTTGATGCGAAGAAGCTAGCAACCAAGGCAGCAAGGTAAAGGGACGAGGTAAAGAGTTGAAGGCCTTGGTTGTCGTATTTGCAGTAGTTGTTCTCCTTCACCTCGTTCTTCTTCAAAAAGACAGCATGAAAGAATTTCTCCAAGAAATCATCCATAGATGTCACCCCTCCTGATATTCCAATTTTATTGGTAAATTTTCAGAACTTGGAAAACTATATATTTCTCATCTTGTTCTTAATTATACTTCTTGATTATCATTTTTATGTAAGAATGTACAAGAAAATTTTCAATCGGGCACGTCCCATTTGCTATTGGATGTAAAAGCTATTGCATACTGGATTTAGAAAAAAAGTTCTAGCACAAAAATAGAGAAATCAAATATCTTGAAGATTCACATAAACTAAAAAATATCTCTCACATGGATAATAACACGAACAAAGATGAAAAACGATAAACTAAAATTTACCAATGACGTACTATAACTTGTCACTAGTTTTGCGATGGAACATGAACATATATAAATAAAAGTAATAAAATAAAGTGATGAGTGTTTGTAATATAACCTGATATTCCAATGTCATAGCCAAACATCAATCCTCCGATTGCAGAAATGATACCACAAAGGACCACATAAGATGTGATCTTTCCCTCGAAATCATTTGAACCTCCATTCGATGAGATGACAACTCCTGGCATGTCTCAGTGCTAGATTGATCAGGATATGTAGATAATGTCTATTCGATGATTGTTGAGAAACAAAAGTACTGTGCTAACATGGAATGGTACAACTACGACTTGATGCCGCTATATAATAAAGAGAAAGGTGATGGGGGCGTCCAAGACTTGTCCTCGAGATGATATAAATAGGGTTGACGGTTATTGCCACATGTAGGATAGACAAATAAAAGAAGTAATAGTTAGTCCCTTATCTTTTAAGTCAAATATAGATAGGGAAGTTTTCCTAATATTGAAAGGTGCAACGGAGTTTGATCGATCATTTACGTTGGTTATGATTGATTTATATGGATTTTTTTTTCTCTTGTTATGATATTTCAATGGGAGTCCTTGAACAAAACTGGATTTTGATCATTAAAGAACGGGATTTGTGGGTGATTGACTAAAAAAAGGAGTTGACCTATTCATTTTGACGTGTGAGTTTATTAAGATATTAAGCTTAATTGTAATTTTACTATAGAATAGAAGTCTAAGTTGCAATGGACATTATGCCCGTGGAAATGCTTGAATTTTTTTAATGGAAATTTGTTTAGGTGGAATGCCTTATACCGGATTTTATAGTTGTGACATGTGAAATTAAAAAATAGTTGGTGCATGTTGTTGTATTTTTAGTTAAATCATGAACCATGATAGTAGTTTGGTGTTAGGTTGCGTTGATTCCACATGACAATCTAGATTCCTTTTAGAAAATTTATTATTATTTATTTATTAAATTATTAGTAATATAAATTTGTATGAATAGATAATCTATTTGTACAAATTCTAAGTAATGCTTTTTTTTTACCAAAGTACCATTAATCATATCATTTTAAGATTGAAAGTTTATTTAAATTGACTTGAGTTTCACAAACACAAATAAAAAATGTGTAAAATCATAAAATTTATATACCAAATGCAAACTCTTTCTTATGTATGCACTCTTTGATCACAAGCTTCACCCAACAATTTTTATTTTCTTTTAGTAACTTGATGTGGGCTTCTCTCTAGAAAAAAACAGGTTTGTGTGGCATTGCCATCATGGGCCATGAGGAGTAAAATTGATTGACTGTATCATTTCTCTTGTCAACTCCTAGTAGTACCTTTGTTTATAGAATGGTGAACATTGATTAGGATTATACTGCATGATGTGAATGTTGATCATAATTTGTATCTTACGGGTGACTGTTCCTGTGTGTGCTCTTAGAAGTTCACTGCGCAAGGTTTGGATATTGGGCCTGTTCTTCAATGGTTATGGAATCTTGGTGTATCCAAGTATGAAGAATTTTTTCACAAATCAAATTGCAGTAACTCCTCAAACTACACACTTTAGTCCCTTTTTAGTTAGCTGCCTCAGCAAGTTGCTTTGGGGAAGCCAAATACTGAAAGTTTGTTGGCATTCTTGAGCTATTCCATTTCAATCAAAGCAAGATGTTACATATAGCAGTTCCTTTGAGTACTTCAGGCACATGTAATAACATACAATGTTTTGTTCGTGTGATCATCTTTACTTTTCAATGCAGCTTTTGTTTACTTGAACGATAAGCTCAAAATGTCTTAAGGCCATTAGGCCAATCTAATTATGTATTGCCAGTGTAGTTTGCAGCTCTAGAATAATGACAGTATCAATGCTTTTTAGTCCTGTCAGGTGCAAACTGTCAGGTGGCATGGATGCACTTAGACTGAGGAAGAAGTTCGTACATGCACCGAATGGTCTTAGGAAAGGGAATTCTGAAGAAGCAGAGAGTAATGTGCAATTTATAGGGATCTAAGGAAGTCCGTTCCAGCAAATAAGTTGATTACAGAATACTTTTGAGTGTATTGTTAGAAGATCCAGTGTTCTTTTGGCATAGTAAGCCATTTAAAAGGGAACTGAAAAATGATTCGGGTTCTAAAATAATTTCTATTAAGAATGTTTCCAGCAAAGAAAAACTCATAGATATACATCGAGCAAAGTGCGATGTTCTACTTTTTCATATCCAGATGCAAGTTAACCTTATTCTGTTATGATTTCTTCTATCCTTTAAATTCATTTTTGTATAATGAATAGCCGAGAGTAACATTTTAATTATTCTCAGATTACCTTCTTCTCACTAGTTTTAGAGTTAGGAAGGAGAATGAATGGTTAGTAGCATGACCCATACAACTATATATGGAGTCTTCACATAGATGGAAATTCTCTTGTAACTCTTGCATTTGATGCTTGGCCTCGTCTTATTGGTGAAGTTGTGGCATCTCTCACGAAGTAATCTGCCAAAAGTAATTTCTTCTGCTGGATACCAGTGACATTTGATACAGCTAAACCGGTGATGAGTGCTCTGGTTATACTTGATTCAGGAGGTATTCATAGTTCTCTTTCTAGAAGGATATGAAAACAATTATAGTTCGACATGAAATTCCCTTTCCAATTATATGGTTCAATAGATCATTCCCAAGGAGGTACTACATGGAGCTAATATATTTGCTGCAGTTGCTCAAAAAGTACTTGAGCTTTCAAAATATTATGTTAAAAATATTTTGTGCAGCTTTCAAAATTATGTTTACAGAAAACATTATATTCAGCTTTCAAAATATTCTCAAGCTCGTAGGAAGTAGAAAATCTCATATTAGGACCTTGTCCTCACCATTTTGGTACTTCATTTAAGAGAGTATTCTCATTTATTTTCTTAATCATTTCCCTATGGATCATAAGTAGCAGTTTCTTAATGAGATCTTCATAATATATATTGAAGTTCATATATGTCAAAAACACAAATTAAAAAAAATTATGGATATGATCTTTTAGCAAAAAAAATATAAATTACATCGCCTTTACCTCTGAACGTGAATAAGCTATTCTGTGCTAGGGGATATCGTCCACTATGAATCTTCCCTTCCTAGAAACATGAAACAATGTTTGAGGAAATGAGAGTTCACAATGGAACACTTCTTTTCGAGTCAAGTAAGACTAGGATTCAATTTTCACGAATTCTTGTGCAGTCTTTATTCGTTATATTAAGAACTTGCTGATTCATGGTTGCTTCTAAAACAATATTTGAATTTTGACATTTTCTCTGAATGCATTTATTTGCTGATCTTCATCTACTTTTGAACAGATTAGCAAACATTGACAAGAAACTTTTTACATGACAAAATCCATTGCTTCTCAATCACAATACACCTTGTAAATTCAAAGATCGGAGTCCCATGGGATAGACTGTACATTTTACTCATCAAACAAAGAATTACTGTTGCAGATGTTGACATGGCATTCTTGGATGCAAACCACTGCTCTGGATCTGTCGTGACAAAATCTATATGCTCAAAATTTATATATGGTGCCCCTTAGCTGCTCTATTATTACACAGGTCAAGACCTCCAAATACATAGCCATTTACTTTTACTTGTGCAAAATGGATATGAGCAAGGTTGTCAAGATCGAGATCTTAAGTAAGATGATCGAGAATTGTAAGATCCTATAAATTAATAAATTAATATATTTTAATATAATTTTTAACTTTTTTTCACTCAAATTTTGAATTAGACTTCAATAGATCATGATTTGATCAATTTGTAAGAAAAAAAATATTGAGCTCTATTTATATTCATAATTATCGAAATTATAAAAAACTACTACTTTTAAATGATTAAAGTATTTATTTTAGATCGTATAAGATCGGATAAGATTGTAAGATCGTACGACATAAATTAAGATCATATTAAAATCTTACGCATAAGATCCTCACATTAAGTTCGAGATCGGTGAAGGCCCTCAAGATCGTAAGATCTTGAGATTTAGATCGAGATCTTGACAACCGTGTGTATAAGCATCTACAAATATAGCATGCATGAAAGTTATCAGTTGAATTTTTTTTCTTGTTTTTATCTTTTATTCAAAGAGTAGTCTTCTATGCTTCCTCTTTGTTTTTTTCTTTCTTCTGCCTTTCCACCAAAACTTTTTGGTGGTGAATAAATATTTGAGAACCGTAGAATTTATTATCATCATTCCTTCTTTTAACACGGATTTTAATCAAATATAGAAAAAGAAATGTATAGCGCAGGGGCGCATGTCATGCACGATGATACAATGAAATAATTCTACGTACATACGTGTGTTAACTATTACACATATGATCCTATTCGCACATTCCATTATCAAAATTTTGGAAGGAGATAGCTCAACTCTAAATTTTGAAATTTTGATGAAATTATTCTACGTACATACTCGTGTTAACTTACACATGTGATCTTATCTACACTACTATGCGCTTCCTTTTCATTATCAAAATTTTGAAAGGAGATAGCTCACCTCTAAATTTCAAAAAGCATTTTAATTAGGTAAAATAATTGTATAAAATTCAATTAGCAAAGTCATTCGAGCCAAAATAATAGTTACAAAAGTTTTTGCTTATAAGAACAAGACCATATATATGACACATTGGTTCATCACTCGACTCATTTATATCAAATTCACGAGCTTACTCTATAAATAAAAAAAGATGATCTTTTTTCCTACTTTTAAATATCATTGTATTAATTGCCATTTCTTTTACCTACTTCCAATATGTTGGGCCAATTTTTATGCTCACATCTATTGGTTAATAATCTTGTTTCCTAGGGCCCTGTTTAGACATGGGAACTAGGACTAGAAACAGCCTTAGTTCTCATCGATTATGCCAAACATGCATTTAAAAAAGTTATGATTACGAAAATTATGGTTCCGATCAACGCCCATGGTTCCTGTCAGTTCGAGAACCAGAGTTCTTGTCTCTGACAAGACCTCACTTGGTTCTCGTTGAAGGTTAGAATCAAGCCTCTTTCTTTTATATTTTTTTTTATCTTTTGCATAGTAGGTCCACCTACTTTTAGGCATATATGTATTTTAATATTAACATTTAATTTTATTATTTATTATATATTAGTAAATAATAATATTATATTACACTAATTATATTTTATTATATTACTTAATTTTTTAAATAATAATAAATTATTATAATTATAAAAATTGTACTTTAATAATATATGCTTAACCTTGATTCATAATTTTTAATAATTTAATCTTATAATTAACTCGCTTAATTAAGTTTTTTTTTTACATTTAATTAAGTGATTAAGTAATGCTCACTTTCTCTTTTATTTATATTTATTATTCTACGTTGCTATTTGCTTAACTTTACTTTTATATCATTTTATTTTTTTTTATTTTTTTGTGTTAATTTTAACTAACTCAATTAATGTAACATTAGTATTTTATATTTAATTAAACTATTAAGAGAAATTAACTTTTGTTGTTTTCAAGTCTAGCGCATGAGGTAAGAAAAATGTAATCTAATTAAAAAAATATTACTAATTATTTTTATAAATAAGATTAATTTAATAGTATTTTATAAATTTGTTTGAAATATCTTCTTATTCTATATTAATAGTTTTTAAATAATAATAATATATCATTTTAATTGTTTTAAAAATAAAATTATCTTTTCTCATTTAATCAAATAAAATATTTTTTTAGTTTTAAAATTTCATCCAAACACCATCGAACTAAAACATCTAATCAACTTTTTAATTCTTCATCGTTATACTTTTTCATCCAAACATCAAATCAGATTTTTTTTGTCTAATCGATTAGTTTTTGGAACTAACAAGAACATAAGTTCTTGCATCCAAACGATACTTAATTAAAAATACTAAATAATATAAATGTTTAGATTCATATATGTCATTTGGAATGACACATTAATCAAAATGAAATTTGAAAATTATGGTAAAAAAATTATATAAAAGGTTGTTATCACGAAAGGAGAACAGCTCCACATGTGAAACGTGACACAAAAATCTCATGTATAAGTACCATTTCACTTGATTCGGTATATGGTGTGAGATCGATAAATAAATTGAATGATTGACGCTATTAATTTAAAAAAAATTATAAATATTAAACCTAACATATAAAGATCCAAATCCTCCACTATCGATCATCAAATGTCCTTATTTTTATTTTTATTTCTCATTTTTCATTTTTGTAGTTGTTAACTACAAAAGTACAATCAATGATCAACTTTGTTTCTGCATTTATCAGAAATCAAAGCACAGAAACACAGACATCAGCTGACAGATGCCTCACTTTCCAGAAACACAGAAAAGAGATGAATGTTTAAATCATGCATTGATGCTTGGAATGTTCAAACTTTCTGGGCTGACACCATAATATTATGTCTCTTTCCAGGGGCTTTCGCAGCGTAGCTAAGATTTGGATATTGTGGACCACGTTACAAGCACTGCACCCAATCATGGGGGTCAATTGACCATATAATGGATTCTATTCTGTTAAACTTAAGGAAATACATGTTTTGATCAATATCATTTTTGCTAATCAGATAATATTGTATGTATAAATATTGAGCAAAACATCGGATATGTTGATTTATTTAACCACGAATCTACCCGCAACTTGCAAACATGTTTGTCCAATTCGGACATGTTAATATTGGTTAACCATATTATAATATAAGGAGGCTAATGGGACTATTAGCTACCTTTTGGATGTTTGGTATCATTAAAATTATAATTCTTTTACTAAATTTATTTGTGTAAACTCATGTAAATATATAAAAAATATCGATAATTTTGATTCAGAAAATGAAATTCTTATAAATAGTGATTCCAAAAGTGCTCGAATCATATTTGTTTTTAAAAAATTAAAGTTACTAATAAATTTAAATACTTATACAAGCTTATATAAAAATATTACTTATCTATTTTTCTCTCTTTTTTGAGATAGTATAAGAATTATTGTGTAGTTCAAACTCTTTCTTAGAAAAGAAAATTAATTTTTAATACTAGCGACGTCGAAATTTAAATTCATTATATGCTTATTTTGTTAAGATTGGTTGTGTATATTTTGTGCACCCTATAACAGAGATCATTATCTTGTAGGAATATGATTTTCAAAAAAAATGAACAGGTCGACATATTTTATTCTTCGAATGCTATTTCATAATTTGAATCGACGTAAGGTATGATTTTTTATGAAAGTTTACTCCGTTATTTCATTGCATATATATATATATATA
>LTAE01002083.1:0-31838 GCA_001647135.1 Pontederia paniculata | reverse complement strand
GTCCTCCTCCGGCTCCGGCAGCACCGTCGCCGTCTGGAAAAAATCGTAACTGAACTCCTCGATCCCGGCGGCCGGGAACTCCAACCCCCCTATGCTGCCGCTTCCTATTGCCGGAGCCGTCAGCGGCTCATCCATGAACGACCAGTCCAGCGCCCCCTCCTCCCTCCACCCCCCGTCCCATACCTCCGACGCCTCCTCCGAAGAAGACAGAGGCGAGGGGATCGCCGAGATCGAGGACGCCGGCGTCGACGCGGGCGGGCACGTCAGGGAGAAGGAGCAGTTGGCGTGGCGGGCGGCGGCGGCCTGGATCTGCTGGTGGGTCATCGGGCGGGCGGAGGCCTCTATCCGCGGCGGCGCGTCGGGGAAGTTGAGGCTACCGCGGCGGCCGCGGAGGCAGACGACGGCGGCGTCGAAGGCCCTCGCGGCCTTCTCCGGCGAGTCGTATGACCCCAGCCAGATGCGGTCGCGGCTGTTGGGTAGCCGGATCTCCGACACCCACCGCCCCCACTTCCTCCGGCGAACTCCCCGGTACCGCCTCTCCCCGCCGGCCTCCGCCGGCGCACCACCGTTCCTCTCCGACGACCTTATGGGCATCGCCTCCTCCTCCGAATCGATGAGATGGAGACACGTGTCAGATGATTCGAGCTGCCCTTACTTGGACCGTCCGATTTGGTTGGGTTTTGGGGACTCGAACTCGAGCAGCGATGGGAAGACATGGCGGCAGTGGATATGAGGAGCTCTTTTATAGTGGGGTGGGGAGACGCGTAGGAGAGAGAGAGGTGGGTCCCGCGTGGGGGCGGCTCCGAGGATGACACGTGTCTCCGCGGTGGGGCCGTTCCGCGACGGGGAATTAGACCACATGCGCACGCGGGGAATTAAATTAAGGAAATAAGCGCCGCTGTTTCAAAACGGGGATGTGGAAGCGTTTTTAAAACTTTGATTAATTGAGTTTACAATGTCTTTTTTTTCCTATACTAAGATTTATTATTAATTTTAATGAGACAAAAATACGTTATTAATATTTTTTAAAAATTATAGTTTTACTTTCTCGATATGATTTCTAACTAATTTAGACGGTAAATCTTTAAACCTCTCATGTTGATAATAATAATGACGCTCTTTAATAAGTTCAGCATTTTATACTTACATGAAAAATTCAACTATTAATTGCAATTGTATGTTATGGTGATATCAGCATTACGAATTGAAATAATGACGTATTGATTGATATTTATTCTTCTTTTAATGTCGTTGGTGATTTATATACTTAAGAGAGGATAAAAAGTTTATTTTCAACACTTCAAAATAGATGAAGAAAGAACTAAATTCAAAATAATATAGTTCAAAATGAACTTTTATGTTGAAAAAGAATTCTCACGCATTTGAATAAGAGTTTATTACTAATTGAAATAATGAAGTATTGATTAATATTAATTTTTTTTAATATCGTTGATGATTTACTTTAGAAGTAATAAAGTTTATTTTCAACACTTTAAATAGATGAAAAATTAAAGTGAAATAATATAGTTAATAAAATTACTTTTAATGCTGAAAAAATTAACAATATCATATCATATGTCCAATTATTTGTTTGAAATATTTTTATTTATTTATTATATTTCTTAGCAAAATGGTTTACCTATTACTTTATTAAATAGAATTTCATTGCTTTGATAATATTTTTTATATATCATAAACGTACATATTTTTCTTAGAAAGAAGTTCAAATTGAGATATTATGATCAGAACTCAACTACAATTGATCAGTTTTTTTAATAAAAAAATTTATCGAGATCTGAAAGATCTTATTCAGCTTAATTAATATAGCATAATTAAAAAAAATGAATATTAACATCATTATGCTTTTTAGTAGCCGTGCCACATTTCATCTTGATTAATATTATAATATCGAATTGACTAAGTAAAAAATCTTGTAGGGATTTCTTTTTGATCATTTCTATCTTTTGACCTTTTTTTAAATCTAGTAGACATAAAAAGGAGCTCGAAATCAGCTGATAACTAAAAAGAATGCAAATGACAATAACCTCAGTAAATATTAAAACCTCATAATTTAAAGTATTTAAAATATATATTAGAAACACAGCCACTATTTTGTTTATATTATTTAACCTGTTCTTTTAGTTGTATAGAGTTTTTTTGTGGGCATAAGATATTATATCACGAGAGATTCAGATAAATAAAATTTGGATGTTTCAGATGGGGTTTCGTTCAAATGTCACAAGAAGCATATGATACAAATCATTAGAACCATAAAAAAATTAAAAATGCTCCAAATTTTTTACTCGGACTCGAGAGCGATGCGCCGCAATCGTAATGAATTAATAATTGGATTGAAGTAATCAAACAAATATAATAATACGAAAAGTAACAAGGTAGAATTCATTATTCATACTCAATTCATATAATATTTAATTATATATATACGACAACAGCAGTACGATTCTATTTATTAATGTTAACAGTTTGGATAGTTAAAAATTACTCAATTCACAAATAATGTTTTATTTAACAAAATAAGAATTAATGCAAATTCAATAAAAAAAGGAGCGCTAAATTTAATGATTCGACTAGAATGTTGAAAAATATAGACTATAAGTAAATTTATATATTCTATATATTTTTATTGCAATACTTAATTTATTATTATGTTTTCTACTTAAAAATATATAAAGATAAAACAACGCTAACTTTAACCATGTTATATTAATATGTCATTTTCTTTTGCTCGTATAAAACGAATTTGGACTTATAATTACATCAAATCAAGAAACTAAAAAGGTAAAGGTACGAACGAAAACTCGGGCAATAAATTTGAGATGTTAAAACATTTTACCACTAAATAGTTCAAAACCTCTTATTTGTTATTGTTCTTAGAATTTGTTAATTAAAAAAAAATAAGTAGCCAGTGACGGAGGGAAAGAGGAAAATTGAAAGGGGCCAACCAATAAAAAATATATAAAATTATAAAAATAGTAATATTTACTTTAAGTTATTATTAACCACCAGTTGGTTTAAGAACTGGAGATTAATATTGTATTTTCCTAAAAAAATTCTATACTAATAATAAAACGATTCAGATTATCTGATTTTGGACCATTAGAATGAAAGTGATACTAATCCAAAGGCCCATAGTGTGTGCATGCACGGTGCATACACAATTTGTGTATGCACGCTAATATGCCTCATAAAAAGAGAAATATTAACGTGCATACAAAAATTATGTATGCACCGTGCATGCACACGCTCTGAACTTTTGTATCAGTATCATTTTAATCAAACGATTCAGATTGTTTGTATTTTGGACCATTAGATTGAAAGTGATACTAATCCAAAGGGTCATGTGTGTGCATGCACGGTGCATACACAATTTGTGTATGCACGCTAATATGCCTCATGAAAAGAGAAATATTAACGTGCATACAAAAATTGTGTATGCACCGTGCATGCATACGCTCTGGACTTTTGGATCAGTATCATTTTAATCAAACATTCAGATTGTCTGTATTTTGGACCATTAGATTGAAAGTGATACTAATCCAAAGGCCCATAGTGTGTGCATGCACGGTGCATACACAATTTGTGTATGCACGCTAATATGCTTCATAAAAAGAGAAATATTAACGTGCATACAAAAATTATGTATGCACCGTGCATGCACACGCTCTGGACTTTTGGATCAGTATCATTTTAATCAAACGATTCAGATTGTCTGTATTTTGAACCATTAGATTGAAAGTGATACTAATCCAAAGACTCATAGTGTGTGCATGCACGGTACGGTGCATACATAATTTGTGTATGCACGCTAATATGCCTCTAATAAAAATTAAGATTTACCTTTTCTTCTCAATTACTCTTTTTTTTTCTTGAATCAAACGCGTCCTTACGACACTCACATTAAATTAGATTAATTGATAATGTAATAAATTGATCAACATTAGGATTAACATCTAAAAATACGAGGCCCGCACTTATTTTCAGTATAGACGTCGCTATGTTCTTAAGTAAAGGATCAATCGTTTCCAAAATTTAAGTTAACTTAACTTAATATAGTATAAAAAATATATCTGTACGTTTAATATTCTCTTATATATAAACCACCAAAATCTTTTCAACCACATTTGGCAGCATTTTTTGCATACATTTTACAATTATTTAGTTCATTATTTTGCTATTATTTATTCTGTTATAATTCTCTTGACATAATGATCTACTTAAACTTTTATGTTTTTTATTGACTAGGAGAATAAAAATGATGAAAGTATGATATTTTGATTAAAAAAATGTCAAGAGCTAAGAAATTAGGTTCAAAGATTGTGAAAAAACATGAGCATGAAATTAGAATATTTATGGATCATTATGAAGCTTCGAGGGCATCGTAAAAATATTAGATAAATGATATCTGATCATTCAAATCAATTCAATCTCAATTTGATCGATTCATATTGTTACTCGATTTAAATTTGGACTAATTCGATGATAGATTAATCATATACGAATTTTATTTTTCAAACTCGATTAATTCAATCTGACTCGTCGACTTGAACTTTTATATATTTTTTCATTAAAGTTGAATAATTTTATTTAGATAAGAAATTCATATTATTTTATAATTCAAATATATAAAATCTAATATTTATATTTAGGACCGAGCAAAATCTAAGCTTTGCTCGTTTGTCCGGACATCCCTGACCTCAGTCCTACTCATAACACTTTTCCATCTAACTATTTTCTATCTTGCATACCATTAATAATCTTTGAGTGATTGGAAATTTTAATCTGTCTAATGTTAGCACGTCTTAAAGCAGAAAGCAATATTTACAGTCGATTCCAAAGAAGCTTATTTAACATTTTTTAGAAAAAAGTAGTGTATTTTTTTAGATTTTTTTCCACTTGTCACACTTAAACTATCAACTTTTTTTTCCAAAATTATCTCTAGACTTTATATCATCTCTTTCCACCCCTAAAGTTTCCAAATATTCCAAATAATTTTAAAAAATAAAATTATCCGATTGTTTATATTTTTCTGTGATTACTTTTTTAGTATAAAAATAATTTTTAAAAAAATGTGAAAATATTAGCAGTTGGTGGTGATTCTGGTGAAGTGAGAATAAAGTGGCTAATATTAGATTGGATTCAATGAAGATGCTACTTAAATAATATTATATTATCTATTTTTTTAATTGTAGGATATTAAATTTTTATAAATACAAAAAAATTAAGAGACAAAAATTTAATGTTTGTCATAAATCTAACATATAAGTAATATAGTGTTACTTACATAATTAAGTATTTTTTTATTTTTTTTAATTTAGAGATTATTTTGACAAAAATCGATAATTTGAATGCAAACGAGAAAATTCATTTTTTTCATTTAAAACTATGGCGTGAGAGGATGCGATTTTTGGCCAACCTCAAAATTCATCTATTATGATAAATTGATGAAGAGCATATTTACATCAAACATGCATTAGTAAGATGATTCGTCGTAGCGTTCAATAGATTATTATGAGATATATATACACATGTAAAATATTATTGAAAATGACAAAACAATGGCTCGTTAATTGCTTGCTTATATCTTCAATTAATTGTTGTCGATGGAGTCGAGCCACACCATATGCATGAATGGACGGACCACTCGGTATGAATGTTCGTTCGTCTTCTTCCGGCACCACAAATTAGAGCATCTCATGCTTCTTAATTATTAGAAAAAAAAATCTCCGAGTTCGACGTCATTAGATTAATCAAAGTGTTCACGCGAGATCCACAAATTAAGTGGATATGAAATCTAGGCTCCATTTATTTTTTTATGAAAATAAAATTCTAAGATAAAATAAAAAATTGAAAATATATGACTATTAAATAAAAACGAAAATACTTTTGAAAATATAAAAAAATATATTTTTTAAAAAAAATATAACTCATTGTTTTAGTTATCAGGAAAAATATTTTTAATTGACTAATATAATTTGTTCTTCCTGCAAAATACTTTTATGAAAGATAGACGAAACTCTAAATATATAAATGCAAAATATGAATTTATAGAATTTAGTTAAATTCTCTAAAAGATGGAAATTTCGATAGAACTCGTATTAAGAATTACTATTTTTATAATAATTATCTAGAATAATATTACCAGTAGTATGGAAAAAGAAACATAAATTTGTTCTTTCAAGTTTTAAAAGGATATGCCATGTATGTACATGGGTTCGTTGAGGCCACGTAGTTACAAATGGAACCTTTAACTTAATTTGGAGTTTCGTAAATTAAAAGCCACTTGGGGACGTGAATCACATGACATTTGGATTGACGAGTTAAGGAATCATTTGACCTCCACTTCAAAAGAATGTTCTGTTCATAAGCGAGTGTTGACACCAATTTTATATTTACTCATAACACGGACAAGACAACTATAGAAGATGCCAACACAGGACGGACTCAGTAAAAAAAGATAAGGAGCCAAAATATTAAGAGAGGCCAAAATATATAACAATAAATTAAAAAAAATATGAAAAGTGTTTGAATTTGAAAACTACACTTCTAGATGCTTGTCAAAATCACCTATCCACTATGCCAGTTAGCTAATTGTGATAATTTGTTAATATTTAATTTATTTATTGACTATAACTACTAGTATATACGTATATATATATATACTTTATATACCGAAAAGTTGCTTAGAAGAATGAATGAATATATGAACTTTAAACGGTGGTGCAGTTTCCGGTAGCTAATCCATTACACTCGCAAAATTTATGCAAATGTTGGAAGAAAAATAAATGAAAAATTAAAAATTTAGTTAAATATTTTAATTTGATGGGTGTTTAATGAAATTTATATCTACAAATTAATTTATTCAACTAAATGAGAAATTTAATATTTAAACATAATATAATAAAATATTTTCATGAACTTATTTTAAAAACCTAAATTCATAATTAATTTATGTTTATTAACAAAGTATGATATTTTTATTGTATGATATTTTCATTTAAAAATAATATTAGTTCACTAATTTGTTTAGTGCTATAATTAAGAGTTACTTACTAATAATTTAAATAAAAAATATATTGTAAAAGTCATAATATATAATTAATATTTTTCACCTTAATGTAAATTAACAATATGTGTTCGTTATTTTTATTTTAAAAGCATTTATTTTAGTTACTGATATGTTTTATTATAATTAAATAAAGAGGGCCGAGAGCGTGTACGCACTAGAAACTAACGATATTTTCTGTATAAAAAAAATTGAACACTGCTCATTTGTGCAGAAAGTGTCATTATTACTTTGTGTACAAGTACGTTACATATTCTTTTTTTTTTGCTTAAATAAATATTATAAAGATTTTCATAATAATTAATAAAAATATTATGTAGAATTATTATAGTTATAATAATATAAACATGTTTCTCTATATAATTGATAATATTAGCTTATTTTAATTATTATTATAGACAAAAAATATTTTATTAATAATAATTTTCACGTAAAGAAAAAGAAAAATGTCACATTATCAAGAGAAAAGAAAAAAAAACACTTGGTTTGAAATTATGTGAATTAATTCTGACTAAAGCTAAATTTTGAAAAATAAGTTATGATCTCGTGATGCCTTGATTATAATTAAATTATTGTAATAGACTTTTTTAATGGTATTTACAAAACTAGTTGGGAATAGGGTCAATTTGATCCTAGGTCCAGCATCCAAACATGCTTAGAGTAATTTTCATTAATAACTCTTCAATCTTAGCATTAGCTAAAACATACCTTCAAATTTCGATTTGTAATAGAAAAACTCTCCAGATTTAAGTTCATAAGTAATTACCCATTTATCTATTATAGAAAGTCATCTATATTATTATTTAGGTATCTCATTTTTTGATATTTTAAAAAATTATATGTTTTCATGTCATATTATAATATACTAATATGATAAAGACTTTAAATTTTAGAAAAAAATATAACTAAAATCTTGGTAAAACAAAATAAAAATAAATATAAGTTTTCAAAATATTTAAAATTTCAAACTACGAATTACTAATCAATAATATCAAATTATAGCATAATATAGGTCAAAATACATATTAAACTATCAATATTGATCTTATATGAATGGCTTAAAATAAAAGTATTTTTTTTATCGTGTTTGCAATATAAAATTTTGAATTTCAAATAAAAAATATTAAAAAATATTTAGATCGATTGAGTTTAATTAAATTTGAATTAATTTAAATTTTATTTTTTAGCGATTTGGTTCATTGAACAATTTACAATTTAGTTCCACGAAGTTAAATTATTTTTTTATCAAATCTAATAACATAATAATTAAATTAGTCTCAATCATGATTGTGCAAGTACTTAAAATTAGTATATTAACAATATGGCATGGGAAGACATAATTTTTAAAATATAAAAATATGAGATGCCATACATCATAGTATATGTGAATCTCTATAAAGGAATAATTCAATTAAAATTTTAAAATCGGATGATATTTCTGTTACAAATTAAAATTAGAAGATAGATTTAAGTTAATATTAAAATTGAAGAATAATTGATGAAAATGACTCGTTCCTCTCTATTATCATCTTGCTCCACAAATCAATTAGTACAGTGATTCTTTTTTACGTGAATACTATTAAAGGAATTACAATTGTGATCTTTTCCAATGAAAACTTCTCTGACAATTTTGAGATAACGGATGTCATCCCTCTTCATGATATTAATATCATGATTTACTTTTCTTCTTTCAATAACATAATTTCTTTAGCACCATTAAAGATATCTCAAGTTATAATTGTCAAACAATAAAAAAGGGAAAAATATGATATATAACACACTAATACAATTAGGTGTTAGACATGTTTATATTCTTTTTACCATAAGTAAAATTAATAACAAATGACTATACTAACCAAAGCATCGAATCAACTTAAAACTATTTTTTATGCCTCGCATACGTACTTTTTTAAGGATGTAACCGTCTGATTCTTAATCAAGAGGAATGATAAGAAACATATAATAGTTACCTTTTGTCTCGTTACATGATCTGTTCTTTTATTCAGTAGGCTTAACAACATAATTAACAAATTAACAAAATAATAATATTTTGACGTTTATTATTACATATGTAATTAGAAGTTTCATCAAGGATAAGTTGAACCCTTTAAGGCAAAAGATGTAGTTAAAATCCATTGCTACTCTTTATGCTATTTTGACTTATCTAGTCATCTTTTGTAATCTAGTTTTATTATAATTAATGAATGAATTTAATGAAGATATTACTTATTTAAGTAGGTAAATATTATTTTACTTATATTTTCAATAATATTAAACTTATTATATATAAAAAAATTAAGAAAGAGAAAAATATAATATCCATCATAAATACGATTGAGAAGATAAGTAATATATTATTAATTATTTAAGTGGATAACACTTTCATTATATTATTATAATAATAATAATAATAATAATAATAATAATAATAATAATAATAATAATAATAATAATAATAATAATAATAATAATAATAATAATAATAATAATAATAATAATAATAATAATAATAATAATAATAATAATAAATTTGATGATTCAATATCATAATAGAAAAGACATGATCATCATATTGATAAAATCAGTAAAAAGTTGCCGGATCTTGCATACTGAATTCTTGTATATGTAGTCGTGACTTAATGACTATATGAGATATGATTCTCGTTGATAAAATTAAAATCTTAACATTTGAATATATGCAATTCTCATATAAATATTAAATAAAATGTAAAATTAAGATTGCAATCTTGACGAATGAATTTTCAACAATTTCGTCACTACGTAGAAACCTTCAAAAGGCGCGTATTTGGTGGTTTAAAAAGCAGTCATTTGTGAACGAAATCTACATCGCAATTCGAATCCCAAATGTTAGAAAAAAAGGACCAAACAAAAAGTGGCGGCGTGCATGGTAGTTTTTGGCTCCCCAACCGAGTTCATTTCCAAGTTGCAAGTATAAAATAAGTTATTTGACAAATAGTGCACTTTAACCCTAGCGTGTAATTTTAAGTAATTTGACAATTCAAAGTTTTATTACTGTTTATTACATTTATTAATAATTCTATATAAATATATAATATATTAAATGTGTTATATTTTATTTTTTAAAAAAACTTTTAATGCACCTATATTTTATAAATATGCATAACACATCTTAAATTTTATATTCAAAATCGATCATAAATCTAACTAATCATCATTTTTTTATCAAGTTCAAGATCGACTAATAATTTTACATTTAGAAATCAAAATCTGTTATGCATTAGTGCATTACACACTTTTCTCTTATGAATATAATATATTAACCGTAATAACTGAATTTAAAAGGAAATAGTACTTTGGTTGGTTTTTAAATCAGATACTTATTATATTAGACATGGATCACCTAAAGAATGATAATAATAATAATAATAATAATAATAATAATAATAATAATAATAATAATAATAATAATAATAATAATAATAATAATAATAATAATAATAATAATAATAATAATAATAATAATGACGACTAAGATGATGAAATGATGATGATGATAAAATTCCTACAAATACACTTTGCAAGTGTCGCTTTTGTAACATTAACTTCACACAATAAATATGTCTTTCTAGGCTCAAATTGTGAATGGCTTAGACCACGACTGACGGAGGTTGAATTCCAATTAATTATGCTTTGATAGCACAGTATTTTTCTGACTTTTGTTCAAGGTTCAACATGCTACATGAACATCTCACTTTCATATGATCTTACTTTTATTTTTCAATATTTATGGTGAAGGTGATGAAATAGCAAACTCCACAGTTCAAAAACGGCAATAGTTGAAAAGGTTATTCAAGTGATTGATGACCACAATTTTTGAAAGAAAAAGGATGATGCAACCAAGGGATTGCCGAACTTTTGTTATAAAAACAATAAAAAAAATTAAAATATTTATTAATAAAAAGTAAATATATTAAAAAAATAATATCTGATTCAGTATTTTTTAATTGAATATAAAAGGATGAAGCACTTAGTTAACTTTAAAATTCTAGATATAATGCATACAAATAAAAAATATCAATAAATATTAGTTAATATACTGATTCCAACTTAATTTAACTTAATAAATATTAGTTAATAAAAAAAATGGGCTTTATGGGCCAAACGCCAGAAAGCTTTAGAGACGATCCATTCGACTTTAATGGACCTCAATACATTGTCCCTGAAATGACATTCTAGAACGTATGACAAAAACCTTCTAGAATAATCTTCTCTCCACGCATAAAACAAGTCCGCTTAGGGTGTCCCCCGGAACCTTTTAAGCATGTGGTTAAGTTGTGACCATTGAATACAATGTTAGAGTCAGATTTAATTCAAATTATGTGATTTGTCTCGATCTAATTAATTCTTAATTAATAACAATAAATTATTACTTATATATATATATATTAAAAAATTATATTAATAGAAATAGAAGAAATATGTTATTGAAAAAGATAACTATAAAATATAGCAGAATTTTGTCTTTGTTTAAATAGAATAAGATATTGGTAAACATATATTAAATCATAGAAAGTTATGAAAAAACTAAAAAATAATATAATAAAGTTGATAAACAAAATATTTAAAATTAGTATATATTAAATTAATTTAAATTAATCTCATTTAATAAGATTATATTATAATTAAATTAGATATAATTTTATTTATCTTTCTCTATTCTTTTCTTCTTTCTTTTTTTCTCGATATCCCTTACATGGTCGTTTGGCGCATTCCCAATTTTTATTAACCGATAATTTAGATCACCACTAAAATAAATTGCCACTTTATAAATTACCGATAATATTATATTATAGCGTATGGTAAGTAGCAATAACATAAATTATAATTTAAATTATGAAATAAAAAATTATTAAAATATCCTCCAAAATTATTAAATTAAAATAAATATAAAAAAGAAAAAAAAATATAAAAAAATGTACTAGGTCAGAATATGAGTTTATATTATCAATCATTCGTAAAATAAATAAAAAATTGAAAAGAATGTTAAACACTATTATTTTGTAATAAAATATAAATATTTTTAAAGTTCGTTTAACCGGTAATTTAGATCACCACTAAAATAGATTACCACTTTATATATTACGAAAATATTATATATAGCGTTTGGTAAGTAACAAAAATACAAATTATAATTTAAATTATGAAACAAAAAATTACTAAAATACCCTCCAAAATTTTTGAATTAAAATCAATATAAACAAAAATTAGAAAATGAGTTAGGTCAAAATATGATTTTATATTATTAATCATTCGTAAAATAATTAAAAAAATTAGAAGATAATATCGAACACTATTATTTTGTAATAAAATATAAATATTTTTAAAGTTTAGTTGAAGGAATAATTTTATCAAAATGTATGTCATCTTGCTGGTAATCTTGAAAGCCACATCTCATGGATGCTATTTTCATTACTAGTGAGGTAATAATTTATATTACCAAAGAAGTAAAAATCACCGATAATCTATTCGTGATAATATAGTGGGTCTTAGAAATTTTAAATTAAATAATCGGTAATCTATATTACCTCATAGCAAACGTAAAGAACTTCTAATATTCATGACTACTAGTATCTAACTAATTCGGAGCAAGATAAAGAACAAAAATAATGTTCCTTCAATCAAATTTCATAATTTCGAAATTCGAATTCGAAGTTACTAACTTTTAGGCCCTGTTTGGATCCTCAGTAAAATCTAAGTAATTATCCAAAACGACGTCTTATTTTACTTTGTTGGAAAATTTTCGAAATTGGTGTTTGGACAATATAAATAACTATTAAAAATACTACGTATTAATCCTTTTATGTAGTAAAAAAATTAGCCAGTTTACCCTCCGTTTTTTCTCAGTTTTTTTTTCTTTCGCTTCTTGTCCGCTCGGTGCTCTATTTTTTCTGTTGACATCCAAAGGTTTTTGTTTCTTGATTATCTTTTTGTACAACATCCAAACACATATTTAAATATTTTTTACATTGAATAATTTACATCGTAAGTCACTTTTTCAAAAAGTAACATACAACGTTTTTATCAAAACTCCAAAAAAAAATTTTAATAATCCAAACAAGGCCTTAGTCTCTTAATTCAAAGTACACTCGTACTAATTAGGTGTGTGAATCAAACTTAAGTTTCTCTATTCTTTTCTAATGCGATCTGATCGTTGCTGGATCACCATTAATAAACTACACTAGGAACATAACCTACCCAAAAGCCGCAGATAAAATGCAGCAGCATTCTCTCTCTTACTTCCTTTGCTTGTAGGGTTTATCTTCTTCTTCAGTTCTGCTACTGGGCGCATCATTTTAGCGCAGTTCCAGTTCCGAGGTCCGTCTCCGCTTCCCAATCCTCTATGGATTGCAAGTTTTGTGATTTTTGTTTTGATCTCTGATGTTTAGATCTCAAGTCTCAGCTCTTTTCTCCGTTTTTTTTCATCTTAAATTACACCAGTATTGGATTCTTTTTAGCCCCTTTTTATGCCAACATCTTCGATTCAAGCATCCATTGCTTTCTGCAGTGCATCCATGGCGTCCCTCCAGTTCTGCGGCGTAGGACTTGCCGCGGTTAAGAGGCCTATGCCGTCGTTCGACGGGCTCCGACTTGCTCCGGCCACGCGGAGGCTTTCTTCCTCTGTGGGCACTTGCAGCGTGGGGCTTGACCAGAGGTGCTTTCGTCGCCTCGCCGTAAATGCCGCGACAGTGGTGACGCCAAAGGTGGTGGAATGTGCCCAAGATCGCTCTTTTATTACCCAGTTTGATCCTAATGGTTGTCTAAAGTGTCGTTAGATTTACAAATAAGTATGTGTGCTCAGCGATAGTTATAGGTAGGTTTGCTATTCAAATGTCTCCTCCAAGATGGAAAGCTATGCAATTGTGAAATTTATCCCTTTCTGTTTAGGCTTTGTTATTGAGAGCTGCATCATTAATTTTAGTTGTTTTAAATGGCTGTTCAACCTTTTCTACGTATTACTGGACTATTGAACAACTTCTATTTGAGATGCAAACTGTTAAGATTACTGGCCACTTGCTAGATTTTGATTCTTGATCTGGCCAAATAAGCAGATTTTTTTGACAATAAGCAAATAATTAGCGGTAAATGCAGTTTTGAGTTTTGACCACTTTGAGCATGAACATACATTAACATTTGCATATCTTGTTGCTAAGTTTTTGTTCTTGTTCCATAAACATTGTTGATATTGTTATCATTATGCTATAAAGATTGTGTTGGCTCACAGTTACATCCATTGTTCCGCAGTACACTTCCGTCAAACCTTTGGGTGACAGAGTGCTAGTTAAGATTAAGGTAGCAGAGGAGAAAACGTCCGGGGGAATATTGCTGCCCTCAACTGCTCAATCGAAACCTCAAGGAGGTGAGGTAGTTGCTGTTGGTGAGGGAAGTAAATTAGGAGACAAAAAAATCGAAATTAGTTTGCAGGTAACACCGTTCTCTTTATTACAACCCTGTTGTTGATGTTTCTTTGAGTTTTATCCTATCTATTTTATTCATAAAATGGTTATTAGGACTTGGTAAAACAATTATTATTAATAATAACCTGGCATATAGTCCAGAGGTAGACTATTGTGCTGTGTCCAATGCTTCTATTAAGAAATTTAGCTGCAGAGCTCCTGCTATTTGCTTCTACTGAATGAGTAATTTGTGTTCTTGACATGGTTATATTCTGCACTTGTAGACTGGATCACAAGTAGTGTACTCCAAGTATGCTGGAACAGAGTTGGAGTTCAATGGATCCAGCCATGTAATTGTGAAGGAGGATGACATTGTAGGTGTTCTTGATACTGATGATGTCAAGGACCTCAAGCCTTTAAATGATCGCGTTCTGATTAAGGTTAGTTCTACAAGTTGTAGCTGCATTATTGAATACTTTTCCTGAATGCTTTTCAGTAAGTAAATAAGCAGATAAAGGTAATTGTGAAGTTCCTGATCAGTTTCATTTTCACACTTTTTGGTCTGATTCCATCTTAGTTTATTTTAGTGTCACAGTGAGCATTATATTGTTCCTTTTGTCACAGGTTGCAGAAGCTGAGGAGAAGACTTCGGGTGGTTTATTATTGACAGAGGCAACAAAGGAAAAGCCTTCCATTGGAACGGTAGAAACCGACAGTCCTTTTTGCTCTTTTTGTGACTATCAAATGACACATGAAATTATACACTAATAGATAAGCCAACCATATCACTGAAGGAAGTCTATTTGATCACGTACTAAAATAGTAAGGTAAAACTTATTTATAGAGATGTCCTTGGTTGCATCTGCAACACTAAAAAGAGCTATTTTCTCCTTCCTGATAAATTTTATCTCCTAGTCCGAGAACTGAGGAAATTAAGTATATGTATGCTGTGCGCAGGAGCTTCCAGCAGTTCAAGGAACTTTGGAAGTAACATAAACAAAACTTGAAATAGTGCCGTTTTTTGGTTGATTGGAATGTCTGATCTTTTCTATTGTGTATGCCCAATAGGTCATAGCTGTCGGCCCTGGTTCCTTGGATGAGGAGGGTAACCGGAAGCCGTTGGCAATCAGCTCTGGCAGCAGCGTGCTGTACTCCAAATATGCTGGAAACGAGTTCAAAGGAACTGATGGTTCCGACTACATTGTCCTCAGAGCGTCTGATGTGATGGCTATTCTTTCTTGAGATCAACCTTGTCAGTGTTTTACAAGTCCAACACTTGTGTTCATTGTTGTGGTAAACATCAGAGATGAAATATGTGATACAATTTTATTTTCATGAGTAAAGAAAATGTGACAAGTGATTTAAATGAAGATATTTGTTTCATCTCAATGCAGAAGTATGTTTATGTACAGATCTCGACAGTCTTCCATATGGACAAGTGGAATACATTCTATCACAAGTCCTGCATCTATTGCAATTTTACATTTACATATTTCTGCTGAACAATAAACTTCAGACAGTTGCATAAAATTTGAACATCTACCCCGCAAAACAGAGGACTTCTTGTACAGAAATGTTGCAACTTGAAGAAACTGCTACCGCTGCAAAAGTATCTCCGCATATGCAACGTCAAGTTTGCTGGGAACAGTATACCAAATCATAACCTCTATACGTGCATGGACGAAGCTAAAGCTATCATCGTGTTAACCTCTCCAGGCGTTGCCATTGTTAGATCCACTGCCGATTTGAGATTGCAATGGCACGTTTGTCAGGTCTCCGTCCAAACTCATTTGCTGGACTTCGGCAGCTGACAGAATCTTGATGCTCTGAACACAGCTCACGAATTCCCTGCAACAGGATCAAATATGTTTCAGTAGAATAACAGGCATATGATCACAAGAACAGCAGTCCATAATAAGATCATGAGCTTACTCCCAAGGGTCATCACCAACTAGTAATATATCATTTTCGTGATCAACATAGACTAGCTTCCAGTCACTCCTGTATGGATCATCCAATTGGCCTTCGATTCCGAACATGCGAGCGAGGTCATTCCGAAGTTCATCGTAACCCCTGTATCTAGTTACGTCTATACACCTCCCCACAGATCCACGTTTTTGAACCTTTGCAATGAGAACAGGAACCACGACCACAAACATCAGTCAAACCATAATTTTAACGAAAACAAAATAGAAGGGAATCATATTACAGTATGCTATGACCTCAATATACAAAGAGGAATCTACTATATGAACGAATGTTAGCATTTTTAAGTCATTTAGTTTGTAGGCGATTGGGATTTGAGTTAGAACTAATTGCATATTTATACCCTATCAATCATATAACATAAGTCCGACTTTTATCTGAACCACTTAAATGATACTTTTGTGGCTTCCTATGAAATGTGTGTTCTATTGCTACATTACTGATGCATTGGAAAAGCCAAACCTTTGTGTAAGTTCGCATTCTATGTTGTTGGCTTGTCCGTCTGGTAAGAGTGCCATTTTCGTTCATTGCAGCATCACTCGAACATCCAGCCCTAAATGACACATCTGCCACACCAAATGATTGAGAGCTGATATCCGCAGTTGACAATTCTGTCTCAACATCTTTCTGGCTTCCATACTGACAAAATAACTTTTGTATGTCTTTTCCAGAATCCGTATCTCTAGATATCACAGCATCTGACATCAAGATATCAGTGTTTCCTCCAAGAAGAAAGTTGTTCCTCTGATCTACTTGAAAATTGCCGTCCAAACAAGGAGGGGGAACTGAGAAGGATTCATGCCCCCTGCCATCTAAACAGAATGAAGTTGCAGAAGAAGCATCTAATTGATCAGCAAGAGGTAGTTTATTAGGGAACTGAGTAGTCTGTCTAATATTAAGCTGCTCATGCTTTATTTTAAGATCAGGCTTGCTCTGAACTTCCTGAAGCAAATTATCTATAGCTGGGGTCACCGGGATCTCAGTGGTATGTCCATGATTCTTAGGTAAATTCAGTGAAGAAACTTGGTGGTTGCTTGAAGGAAAGCTTGACGAAGATGGGACATCATGGCCACTCACTGAAGAATGATTTCTGACAAGTACCTGAGACTTGTCATGATTGATGGAATCGTTTTTCTGTGGCTGCTGCAATTGCTTCAGATGAGGTAGTAATTCCGTACTAGTCATCTGCTGTTGCAAGTTTGGAGTGAATTGTTGAGTTTGGTGAGGTAGTTGCTGCGATAATTGAGTCTGCAGTTGTGGGGTTATCTGAGGAAGTAGTTGTTGTTGTTGTAGTTTTTGCAGCAACTGCATCTGAAGTTGCACCTGCGTTAACTGCTGTAACTGTTCCTGCTGCTTCTGCAAGGCAACATGTGCATTTTCAGATTGTTGTTGGACCAACATATTCTGAGGTAAGGAAGACTGTTGGAGAGATCCCAGGGTAGACAAACTAGGTCCCTGTAAGCTTTGCTGTTGAAGATGAGATGGATGTGATAACTGACTTGAGAAATGAGCTTGAGTAAGGAGTTGGCCAGCAGAATTAATATGTTGCTTTAGCTGTTGTTCAGTGATCTCCTGATTAATAACAGGTCTTAGTTGCTGCTGCTGGGAATAATGTAATTGTACTTGTTCTTGTTGATGCTGCTGCTGTTGCAGAATAAAAGACTTCTGCTGTATTAGAGGTGAAAGTTGCTGTTGCACAGGAGCTCGAATTGGTTGTGGAAGTTGTGGCTGCTGTTGGGACATTTGATCAGGCGGTCGCAGAAATTGATCTGGTTGTTGGAACTGAGGATTCAATTTGGCATTGAACGGCAAATTTGGAACAGTTGATGCATGTGTTTGGAAATTTAATAGTCTGGTTGCTTCTTCAGCTAGAAGACCTTCCTGTGCAGTTGATGCACCTATAGGGGGTAAATATGGTGATGGAGTTGCTGATGCCATGACGTTTGAATTTTGTTGCATAGACATCCACTGAACCAGGCTCAGGCCAGGGAATATTGAACTTTGAGCATCTTTTAACATGTCATCATTCATCCATGGCATAGCCATTTGAAAAGCTTTTTCAACTTCCAATTCCTCACCTGCAAAAGAAACAGTAGTTCAGCATAATCGGAGGAGATGATGATGTTCTGTGAAGTCATATGTCAGAATGACAATGTTGAATGCTTTAACATGATAATAAACATTATCACATAGATAAAGCACACATAAGCTTCAGATTGATGGGTCCTTTCTGGCCGAAGTCTAAATGCACATGGATTTTAGACTTCATCTTCACTCATTTAATTAAACAGAATTCCACTTATTGACAAAAGAGAACTGGAGCCTGACAAAAACCTACAATCATCCAAGTCTCTCCTACAACTATGTTTCCTGTAATATTGTCATGAGAAAACTTATGACTAGACAACTTTATTCTTTCAATTTAAAAGGACTGAAATTTTAATTTTTTTTCCAAGGGGAATACAGTGCATCTAGATCTAAGAATCCTATGATCTAAATCTTTCAAGTCATAATTGATTGTGAAAGCAAAGTTGGTTGTTTACAGCTGATGATAAAAAAACATGCTAACCATACCGTCCGACAATGATATAATCAGATTTAACAGGATAATATTCAGAAAGTGAAGTAATGCCCCTGGAAACCTGGTTGTTTAGGGAACTTGGGCCTGAAGAAAGGGGGTGGACAAATATAGAAGGGGGTGGCCACTGGTTCGATCTCCCATATAGAAACTCGGGTCCGTCTCTCAGTTGCTGTTGATTCGTCCCAGCCAACCTATTATAAGTAAAATAACCAAACATCAACAAAGAAGACTGTGGTGATAACAAAAATAAAAGAAAAACAGAATGTGGTGTTGATAATTGAAATCATTTTGGGGGTTGATAAGTGAAAGAGATACTCAGGTGATGCTTCAGCGAAGTTGACATCAAAGTACAAAGAGAATTATTGTTGTTCTTCGGAGACACTATAGTTCTTAGGAAATATAATTATTTACTTTGGCAATTTCTCACCTGGAGATTGCGCCATTGTGAGTTTTTCCACCTCACAGGATCTAAATCACTGATGCCTGTAACAGTACCCATATATCTCCGCACTCCACATTCCTCAGTTTCAAACATCATCCTGAATCTCATGCCAAGAGATACCTGGGAGTACATCGCTTTGTGATATTTAGCTAAAGGCACAACGAATTCTGAGGGGCTCGCCCTATTTAAGCATACAAATTGTTAATATACAAAACTGTCAGTATTGTATAACTCTGTGGCACTGAAGATACAGAAAAGAACCAGTTGTACCTTGGATTGTAGAATATAGTGAATGGGCTATTATTAGTAGCAGCATGGGCAGCAGCTGCAAGGATCCCAATATGCATGCTGTCGCTAGAAAGGACAGAAGATGATAGAGCAGGCTGTTGTCTATTTGCACGCCTTATGCCCAAGAGGAGTTGTGACTTCTCATCACTGAAAAGCAACAACAGTTCTCTCATAACTCATGATTTTCATAAATGTAAAACAGCAGAAAAAGTATGTAAAACATTCATCCTACCGGATGAACAGAACAGAGTCACCGGCAGAAAGCCTCTTTGTGCTGACAAAAACACTCCAACCTGTTGTCAGTAGATGTCTTTTCGGTTGACCTGGACTTAAAACAAATGTGAAAATGAGAAGATAACCATTATTGGTAAAAACATAAATCATAACAGTGAGTCAGCAAGGGTCTCATGTGTGTTACAAATAGAATAATCTTCTGGCACCATCAAGTTTCAGCTATTAAGGAATAGCTAAATACTTAAGTAATCAATACCATCAGAAATCTCAAGTTTCCAACTAACTATCATCAAAGCAATGGCAATATAGTTATCCAAAAGACCTTGATCACTTGATCCATATCTACATGATCAGCTGTGAATATCGCCAGAAAAACTTCTGCTAACTTAACCAAGCCAAGACGTGCTTTATGGATATCATAGCAAGAAGAAAACTAATTGCATGAAACTTACGAAAGCAAAAATAGAAAAACAATCTAAACATAGTTGATTAATGTAAGACGTGATAAATACACAACAGAAAGGGGACACATACCACGATAAATATGCCGAAATGTCCAAGAGATATCATGCAAATCCTTAGCAACCAATTCTTGAGCTGGTGGTTGCATTGTAAAATCCTATGAAAATGTCACCCTGGTAAGGCAGGCATGGACTAAATTTTATGGTGCTTAATCTATAAACAAGACTAACAATACTTGAGCAAAAGATGGGCATACCAAAGGTGGAAATATCTTTTCAGCTGCACGGCGAGGCACTGAAAACCCACCATGAGTACTTGTATCACTTGCTGTGAGGGTTTTGCAAAAGAATTCTGTTGGTTGTTTGTTTTGTTTGAGACCCATTTCAGAAGCCAAAATTGCTTCTCGTTCATACTACAAAAAACAAGAAACCTTAGTAAGATCTTACCATCGAAGACAGAATAGAAGATATCTCTTTTATTTGATACTCAGAAAAAAAAACAGTCAGTACAAAGTTAATTCAGCTCATTTCCCTACTTTGCTGACAGGTTGAAGAGTCATCTGAGCATAAACCTCATCTGTCTCCGGGTCAGCCTGAAAATGGTTGTATCAGTATGCAATTAGACTGAAGGAAATTATTAAACAGAAAATGAAAACATGAACATCACTCTGGTATTCATACATGCAGGGTGGCACTATGAAGCACACAAATTAGCTTGGGGGGCAATGAAGGGTAATTTGGAGTACTATCAATCTCCTTCTGCATTGAGGCTGCCACCTGACGTTGCATATCAAACATCGTCAGCTTTAGAACTTACAATCATACTCGTCAATTTAATGCTGAGAAGAGGGCAAACCTGCTCGCTGTGGCCTTGGGGAAAGTAAACCACTAGGCTGCCAACTGGTGGCAAGGACACAAGCGGTCCAGCACAAGCATGCCATAACTCGGAATTGATATTTTTCTTTTCTCCTGCTTGACACCATTAGAACAATCAACAGTCACCGACAGGACATTCTTTAAACTAAAACATTCATTTGTGAGGAGTCACTGCAACATCATAGAAATTATATGTATTCTGCTAGAATTTACTTTTAAGTTAAACAAGCTATTCAGATGTGCTTCAGCCTGACAGCTTTCCTCTCTGAATTTAGGCAGCACCAAAATAACTACAAATTTAAAGAACAGATCAATAAGGGTAATGGTGCGCTAACCAAGTCTTGAAACTGCACAGATATTGTAGCTGTATATTTGATACTCGATTTATTAATTCCAGACAAGATCCATCTTGCAGAAATTACAGACATTTACTTGCTATACTCATAGCATCAGAAAACATGCACTTTTAACGCCTCAACTTTATGGTGAGCTTAGACTAGGAACTCATAAGACCTTCCAAAACAAAGCAGCTCATTACTGCTGCAGTCTTACTAAAATCATTACTAATCTTCAATAAATCCACAAAATCAAATACGTATAGTTTACTTGATAGATAGATAGATAGATAGATAGAGAGAGAGAGAGAGAGAGAGAGAGAGAGAGAGAGAGAGAGAGAGAGAGAGAGAGATCAGGAAAGCTGCAACTTAAAACCAAGATTACCACCTATAACCCAAAAAAAAACAAGAGTAGCACCTAAAAAACAGGGATTGTGTCCAAAAGAAGCTAAATTCAGAAGGACCCATTAAAGAAACAAGAGTGCACACCTTCGACTAGATTCTTTGTTTGTCCATTGGATGATGGGGACTTCATTTTAGATGGAACGGATCCAAACGCCAAAGCCTTCGTCTCCCTCTGGATCTCAAATGCTCCACGACAGAAAGCTCAGTTTTTTTTCTCCACGCTCACCCGCCGTTCTCCTTTTCCCGGCAAGAAAGCTCCCTCCTTTACGCTTTCTTTATCACTTTATAGTCGAGTCGACCGCTGCTCCCTGCACCCATGCGCTTAAGCTGCCCAAAAGCAATTCGAAAAGCCCGCCTTTATCTCGTATTAAGAAACGCCCACCTCGCCATGAGCATCCGATATTATAGTATACTTATTGCCTTCGCCGGGAAGATACCCAGAAAAGGAAGCCCCTTCTCCGATCAAAAGGAACCAAGGGAACTCAGTGGAGGCGGACAGCCACCGGAATACTGTCAGGAGCTCTCCAGCAGTCCGAAGGGGTCTACAAGACGAGGTGTAGCTATCAACTCACGAGCTCCGGCGACGAGACGGCTCCCGAGACGATTTCTTCTCCGACGAGGAATCGAGCAGGAAACTGCCGCGACGGCGGGGCCGAGGGCGGTGGTAGTCGCCGGAGGACTGCCGGATGGTGGAGAAAGCGGGTACGGATTTGGGGATTCCGGGAAGAAGCGTTTGGTTCTGGTTTGGCTGCTGGCTTCGATTTGGAGGTGTGGAATCGGGGAGGAGACATGGAAAGGGAAGGGAACTGGAAAAGGAGATAATAAAATTTACACAAGAGGAGAGCCATTCGCTGTCCCTCTTCCGTGTGAAATAGTAAAATAATACCACCATTTTTAATATATCTACAAGATAAAACAGTAATCACAAAAAAAAAGTAATAATTAAAAATTATTTAATTCCAAATGATCATAATTTATTTTTTATTTTAATCAATAATATTATATGTCTTTTATAGAATTAATATATATATATATATATTTCACTCTGGATGAAAAAAAATTACACGTTATCTGAAAAATAGGGTAACATTTTTTCTATTTTTATGCAGAAAATAACATTATAAATTAATATTTAAAATTTAATACGTTTCTACTTCATTAGAAGCTTGGAAGGACGTCAACAATAGGAAATTCGAAAATTTAAATATATATATTATTACAAAGAGGTTCATTAATTAGATCAAGAAAAAAATAAACATGAAATCTTAATTTATATGTTAAAATATCACTTCATCGTGATCTGAGTTGTAATATTAAAATATAACTTTCTCCCTACCAAATGACATATAGTAAATGACATAAAATTTGATTGAAAGGAAGATCCAGGATAAATATTTTATTAATTGGTTTTTTTTTTCTTTTTACACAAAATCTTTCCGGAGAAAGCGGACCCATCCACATGGTTCAGAACCATCCGACATGACCGGTGGCTTGGATTGACCTCAATCTCCCCCATATATGATGCTATCTTCAAACATGACATTTGCTAATTATTAACTTTTTATACGAATGCTTTGAATAATAATAATAAAATGTCGTTTTAGCGCAACAATTTTTTTCAATATTAATTTTCCTTTTCTTTTTGTTTTACGATCGACACGCTTTTAGATTTATTATATTTATTATGGATTTAACGCACCGCGTAGGGGTAATAACGTAATATTGAAGTAAGAAGGGGGTAGTTTCCCATGCGGGGGTTGCGGCGCGCGGCAGTCACTCTCCCTACACGTGCACTTCGATTTTTTTTCACTTTTTTATGCTAAATTGCAAAAGAAAAATGAAATAAATAAATAAAATAATGAGTTCCCTAAAAATAATAAATTTGGTGATTTGTCTACTCACTCTTTTGACCTTTTTCTCCTACTCGGCGGCCTCAACTCTTCCTCTTCTTCTTCATTTTTAGTTTGTTGCCTTTTTTTCTTTTCATTTCTTGTCATGGGAAAATGCACCAAGTGACTACACAATGGTCAATGGTCAAAACAATATTATAGATTTATTTTTCTATACTGCATTAAAGATATAAATATTCAGAATAAAATATCACTTTATAGTATATTTTTTATATTATATATAAATATTCAAGTAGGGATTTGTGATGGCTTAGACTTAAAAGAATATGAAAAAGAGTGAACTATTATAATATAATAAATTACACATTCATTACTTTTAATTGTAAATATATAAAAAATTATTATTCTATGAATCAAAAGTATTTTTTAAAAAAAATACAAAATTATTTATCAATATTTGAACAGTTAGGTGCCAATGAACATATTTCTTATTAAATAAGTTTTTTTTCTATATATAAAAAAAATAATGAATCAAATTAGTCAAAGATAATACTTTTAGATACTTGACTGATTAGTATTAATTATGTATATTATTCATATATCTCAATGCATAGATATAATCCATTTGAATATTTCGTATTACCTACATATTTGAACATTATTCTCATTTGGCCATAAAATTTAAAATGGATCAATATTTAGTGATCTTTAATTTTAAAAAATACAATATGTTTAATGTAATACTAGTTGAACGATAAATTATAAATTCAGATTCCAATAAGCTCATAAAAATTAATAATTCTTTTGTGGAGGATTACTTTTACATAGGGGTATTGGCATTTTGAATCGTAAGGTTCTTACACCTTGTATCCAAGTATCAGGTGTGCATGTTTTTTTAGAAGCAAAACTACAATTACTATGCTTAAAATATCGACGTATTCGATACGCCCTTTCTTTTCTTTACAGAATTTAAAAAATATTAAAGATATAAATATTAAAAATGTACGTTTCTATAATTTTCCTTTTAGATATAAAGTCCGAATAAATAAATAAGAAGGTGATATCTTATTACTTATGGTAATGAACGTGAAGCTTAATTTAGGCTTCGACTGTATTCTGAAACATAAATTGCTACGGAAAATGAATTCCAGAAAATAATTTATTTTCATGTGTTTAATAAAATAATTTTAAGTATAGAAGAAAAAATATCTTGAAAATATAAGAATGATAAATTAGTGACAAAAAAAAATTCCATATTAACAAGAGTAAATTATCTTTTTGCAAACAATTATTTTCTAGTTGATTAAGCTTTTTGTGATTATTAAACATGTAAAATTGTGGAATTCGTCTTTTTAAGAAAATAGTTTGTTCCTGAGTCTAATATCTATGACTCTTGAATAGAGGAAGAAAAATGTACAAAGCGAAAGAAAATAAAAATAATAATGGAAGAAAAATAATGTAGTCTTTCTAATTTCCTTCATTAAATTATGACATATCTACTAACATATCCTTTCAACTATATTATTATCCATTTAATATCCTTAAACTTATCTAATAATTACACTTAACCCAAAAGTAAGGTTTGATATTTTTTATCATTTTATATATTTTTAAATTATTATTTTATCCTTCTTAAATTAATTGATCAAAGATAAATAACTTTAGTCTTGCTCAAGAATATAAAAAAAACTTGTAATTTGATTAAAAAATAAAACTGAAGTCGAAGAATATTTTAAAGTAAAAAATAATACTTAAAAATATAAAAGTTAAAGTCGAATATTAAATATACTTATATTACGAGAAAATATATATTATTAGATAAGAATCTAAAAATAATAATTTAACAAGGGTAAAATAATAATTCAATAATTTGAAAAAATAAAAATGATCTAAAAAATAATGATATTTATTTTTTGGGGTTAAATATTATTATTCAAAAATTTTAGGTGTAAAAAATGGATAATAATACAGTTCAACGATAGATATACTATAATTTGAGGGAGAAAAATAAAATTAATCTCTATTTTTAATTTAAAGATGATAATTTTAATCAATTAAGAGATGAAAGTATGTTCTTTTTTATTTTTTTTTCTCTAACTTTTTACTCAGAAAAAGAAAAAAATATAATGAATTATAGCCAACGGATCGCAATCCAACTCAAATCAGATGATTGAATCAGAACTGGTCGCTGTATTGGTTCGTGTCACATTTACACCTGGAAACCATTGAATGCCAAATGGTAGAGCAAGCATTCATTGTCAAGGAGGATCCGGAATTAAATTATAATCTTATATTAACAGATTAAAATTTAATGAATCGTCTATTGACGACTGGTTCAAATAATTACGATATAAATATATAAAAAAACAGTTAAATTTCGTAAGCGCTATTTTCGAAAAAAAAAGATAAGAAATTAAAAAAAAATATGAATATCGATTTTTTTATTTAAGTCGCTTTGCTCTAAAAAAATGAAAGGTTATCTTTTATTAACAAATTGCGGTATCTTAAAAATAATTATTTAAGACTTGGAACCAATCATTGGTTCGATTTTTTCAATTATGATATTATAAATTTTCGTACAAATTGGACCGTGGAGGCGTGGACCATGCCAATTTCTTTTTATGCATACTGCGAAATGTCATTATTCCACAATATAAAGTCCAGTTACAAGTTGAAGGGAGACAAGGCACTGACTCATTCATAGCAAGGGAAAATGAAATGAAAAAAAATGACGAAATATTTGAAGGATAGAAATCAATTCCTATATTGATTGGTTTGTTATTTGTTTGCTTCATAAATATCGATAATTTATAGTTTTGTATTATTTCTTTGTTTATCTAAGTTCTTGAGCATATATAGTAATAAAAAAGAAGTCTTCAATGATGGATGATTAATGGAACATTTTTATGAATTTATTTTGCTTTTAAATATTATTTAAAGTTATCCATTTGGACCTTGGCATCTGCATCAGCTCACGAAGTGTTCATCCATGCGATGGATACATGTCCATGTGCTAGCTACAATTCCCTGTCAATGAGTTCAATGTTCATCATACATTAAATATACAGTTCAAGCTTCTGAAGTCTAAACTACTCCGACACCATATTTTAACAATTATAACCTACAACTTATTGCATATAATTAGATGCATATATAAATTATGATAATATCGTTCTGAGTCTTTAGATAAATAATAATTTTAATTTAATAGTCTAAAATTTAAATAATTTATATCGTTGAATTAAAATAATATCGTTTTAAAAATCCAAAATATATGTATCCACAATACAATTGTAATATATATATATATATATATATATTGTAATATATATATATATATATATATATATATATATATTGTTTGATACAGTTTATATTGTAGCCATTTTATGTACAAATCGATACCACGCGTTTCGACAATCTTGAATCGCTGAGACGTCGACTTCAATGATCAATCATAATTCCAATATATTCATATCTACGATAAATTTATAAGATGTGCGATTTTGATTGGATTTATGATACATTAAAGGCAGATGCACCTAGACTTTAATGTGTCGCTCGAGTAGCTAAACTTTAATATTATATGTATAAATAAATAAATATATATATATAAGGAGAAAATTAAGAATTATAGTAATATTTTGCATCAAGTATTAAAACACATTGGGAAAAAATCTATTAAAACATGGGATAATATATTTGGATTGTTTTCACAAAAGACTTGAGACGTGCATCACTCATTCCGTGACTTATTGTGTACTCACTCGTACATAAAACGTATGCGAGTGCGACCATGATTTGTGGAATGTCTTGTTGCAGCTTTAATTACACTACAAGGGGGAAAAGGGTTTATCTTAGGTCATCTCTCTCTGCTTATGTTTTTTTTTAAATAATAATTTACTCAATTATTTTTTCTACACTTTCAAAGTTTTCTACCTTATCACATCCTCAATTTTTCCTGATAATTTGATTTATTTTTCTATCCAACTATACCTTGCCCTTTATTATTATTTTAAAAAAAGAAAATATACTTTATAGCATATTATTTATTTTTTTTTCTGTTATTAGAATAATTAGTATGAATATATATATATATATATATATATATAGTAAAATTGAAATATGCTAGAGGTGGTACTTGAAGGGTCTGTTTGGTTGATAATTCGAGTAACTTTATAGCATCAAACATTACAAAATGTTTATATATATATNTAATTCAGAGGTTTGATGACACATTGCTATAATACTAGACTTTAGAGCTCAGGAGCTGAGTTTTCTATTTTAAATATATCATCTTTTTTATGATCCAAGAGAAATATATTTTTCTGCATTTAATAAAGGCACAGTACTTTTAAATCATTGAATCATGAAATTATTAAATCTTAAATCTTTCGTCTATCTCGTCGTAAACATCTCATACTGAAATCATCTTGTTTCAATTTGGATCATTTGTAACAAAACGAATTTTTAGATTAGATTTAAAGATGTTGCAATCTCATACTCCATGTTTGATGGTTAATATTTTATATTTCTATGTTTTACATTTTATTTATTTCGTGAATTATTCTTTTGACATTAACCTAAAAAAATACTACTAGTTAATTAATTCAAGACTAAAGGGAAAAAGAATTTATCCATCTCTTTTAAAACTCAAAACGCAATATATTTTTATGAGAGTTAATATAGCCAAATAAATATTTGTTTCAGTGTAAACCTTAATAATATTCATAGGCTACTAGTGATATGAAATACAAAGACGTTAAAATAAATTTCAAAACGCAATAACCATCAATTTTCACCATAATAAATTTTCTTTCAATTTAGGATTGAATTCGTAGTTAGTTGGATATATGGGTAAATATTAAAGAGCTGGATTGCATGAGGCATTTAATGATAAATAAATAATAAATGGTGGGGACGTGAAAAAAAAAGAAATTATAGGCAATGGATTTTGGGAGTTATTTGGGGGGCGGTCCGTTTGGTTGGTGCTGGTGGAAGGGTCGTGTCCTTGTAGAGGGACGGACCCGCGCACGTGTGGAGGGACCATCCCGACATGTGGTACAGCGAGGGTACGTTGAACACCTCCAACCCCACGAACGGATCATCATCATCATCCACATAAATATATTATTATATTATTTTATAGATCAGCTGAATATACAACTCATCCATAATATAAAAAAAGATCTCCCTGATATATGATTAATTTGATATTTGAATATAAATTCTAACCAAAGTAATTTTTATAACAATCGAATTCGATATCAGTTATTGTCCTCCTAAAAGATAATCTCGCTAATTAATTGTGTAAATTAACTTTAATTATAATAAATTTATTTTTGTAAAATTACGAACGACTATAATAAAAATAAATTATAATCAAAATATTTTTTATAAAAATCGAATTCGAGATTAACTGTCGTCCTTCCAAAAAATAATTTCACCAATCAACTTTAATTACAGTAAATCTATCTTAGTAAAATTAAATATTTATTTCAAAAAAATATTTTTTTTATATTTAGAATGCGCGTTTTTTAGATTTCTTGTATTATCCGAAAATGTGATTAGACTATAATCTTAGCTTATAATTTCAAATTTAACTACCAATGAAATATGTGTTCGCTCTCGAATCGATTTAACACAAAAAAAATGTGTGTACACTTTTCTTTATTATTATTATTATTATTATTATTATTATTATTATTATTATTATTATGCAGATAAATGTGAAAAAAAATAAAATTTAATGAGTGAGTATTTTTTTCGACTTAAATATATCAATTAAGATATTCAACAATTGATAATAGTTAGTTTTTCATTTGAAAATTAAAAATAAAACATGTAAAGTAAATATAATTTACACATTCGTTAATATATTTTTTTAATAATACTAATAAAATATTGTTTTAATTCGATCGGATTTGTCCCCGACACGCCACCACTTACCCGAATCCGAGTTTTTAGATTCTACGCAGCAGAGAAGAGAAGAGCAGAGATTTCAGTACTGTTCCCCTGTGGGACATTGGCGATTTAAGTCTCTCTCTCTCTCTCTCTCTCTCTCTCTCTCTCTCTCTCTCTCTCTCTTTGTGGAAGAGTCCAACCTCAGTTCATGGTCAACTGCCCTGATAAATATAAAAACAACAATGATCCATACCTACAGCACTTATTTATTGCACATATATAAAGTCACACCGGACAGCATAACAATTTTATTCAGAAATTTAAGTTAAAAGATTTATTTATATATTTAATCCTCTAACCTAACCAACAATAATGCCATTAAAAAGGGAGAAAATACTTTTTTCCGATATATATCGAACTTATATCGACATGCTCAAAAGTTAAGATGTAAACTTATATTTCTATTTATACTTTTCGATCAGAAAAAAAAATGATAAAGAAAGTTCTATGTAGTACAATATCAAGTTGTCAACTGTTCCATTCATAAAAGGTTGTTAAAATATGCATAAATTTATTTGAGGAGCTTCTCATTTAAAACAATATTTAAAAAAAAACTTAATTAATTAAAATATTATTTAGCACATTGAACGATTGATAAGCGGATAATATTAATGACTTAGTGAGTCGATCAATATATAACGCTTAACAAATAGTGACTAGAATTTAAAGGTTCAATTAAGAAAATAATAAATTTAACAGTTGAATGAGTTTATTTATATAAAATAACATAAATAAACACGAGATAATAAATTATTAAAATTTAATATAAAAAAACATTTGAATATTTTTTATTGTAATGCAATAAATTTTTTTTTGTTATCTTGAAGATTAGATATACTGACACTGGAAAAATATAATGTAAATAATTATTTAAATTATAAAAATCTAACAAAAGAAAATATATTTTATAAATAATAACTTTCATTCCAAAAATATTATAAATAATTATTATATAACAATAGGGATTTATGTTTTTTATAATAAAATTTGAAAAAGGACAAATTTTGAATAAAATTTTTATTCTCTACCTTTAAACGTTAATCAATTTAATATATTAAGAATCTCTAATTAATCACTAAATATTATTATCAAAATTACTTCACTAAATAATTTATTTAATGGTTTGATCGCTAAATTTTATTTTAATCGTTAATTTTATATATACCAAATATAGCTAAAACGATCACACTTTCGATTTTTGTACAAATGAAATTTAACTCTTCATTAATCATTACGTGCACTATATTATAAAATCGTTGTCAATTCAAATAAGTCCGAAAACATGCATGCAGGTTGTTAGCAATACATCCTTCACTAGCACGCCAACATCCCTTTTCAGGACAGCAACTCAATCTTTTTTCCCGAGGCTTAGTTTGAAAACAAGAACCAGAACCAATTTAGGTTCCCAGTGAATAGTTGATGTGATTGATTAGTTCCAGTGTTGTGTTTTGAAGTCAGTAGAACTAATGATTAGAACTAAAAACTTGGGGTTCCACCTGTGTTTGGATAGAGCTGGTATTTGAAGGATGAATCAGTTGTCATTCTTATTTTAATGACCATTACATATTAAATAATTATTTAATAAATGTAAATAATAAATGTTGTATTATATTTATTTAACACAATATAATGACGTATGTTAAAACAAATATATTTGTCATATTTTAGTCGAAAATTATTAATATTATCAATATTATGACGTATGTTATCGTAAAAATATTAACACTTACTTTTTATTAATTACTTGTAGAAATCTATTTTTAAGCTCCCGGATAGTAAAAAATTAATGTTAAAACAATATTGTATTATAATAAATTAATAAAAAATTTAAATTATGAATATTTCATCAATGAGTTCATATTTTCATTATTAAGTTCAGAAATGACTCGACAAGAA